>MU227820.1:1090906-1101655 GCA_018584345.1 Thuja plicata
CACATTTAGAATCAATTGTAAATCCTCCTCAATAATTTTGCAATCCTTTAACTGTGTTCCTAGTTGCTTAGTCTTGGAAATGTTATCCAGATGCTTTGCATTGGTGCTAATGTTGGCAACTTGGTCTTGGATGATTTATATCTTGGTTAGGTCCACATGCACTTTTTGTGCATCTAGAATGTATCCTGGACACCATATCTCTTTCTTGGAAAATAGACATTTTTCCATGTTTGCATATTGTTAATGCTTTAGCAAAGTGTTGAGCACTTGCTGTTTATGGTGTATATGGTCAACTCAAGTTTTCTTGAAAATTAGGAGTCATCAAGGTAGGCTACAACAAAAGAAGTGAATGGTTTGAGAATGTCATCTGTCATGCACATAAATGTACTTGGAGCATTAATTAGGCTGAATGGCATGGCTAACCACTTGAACAAACCTTCTCTTTCCTTGAAATCTGTCTTCTAGATGTTTGTAGACTTAACATGAATCTAATGATACCCAAACATAGATTGATTTTGTTGTAGAACTTTGCATTAGATTGATTTTGGTGTAGAACTTTGCATTAGATTAATTTTGGTTTAGAACTTTGTATCATGGAGCTGGTCCATCACTTCATCAATCCTTGGAAAGAATGTAGCAGTTCTTCACTTGAGCTTGTTGAGAGGGCTATAGTCAATAACCTCATAATGTGCCATCCTTTATGAAAGCACAATTGAGCTATCACAAGGTGATGAATTGGACCTGAGGCATCTGTTATCCATGAGTTTATGGATTTGTCGATTGATTTGCTCATATGCTTGAAATGATAGTTGGTCACAGGGTTCGCCGAATTTCATAGATGAAATTCGAAATTCAGCGAACTTTAAAAAAATCTTATAAATTCGTTCCAGTTCACCCTAATGTTCGTATGGATAAGGGCTCACATAGTTTTTACGCTTTGGTTGGGATTTTCTGTTGGCTTTGTTGGGTTTCTTCGAACGTAGATTAAATAAGATTGAAATCTTTTTTACATCCCCAAAAATCTGAGTCGTTTGTGTGCAGACGTTGTTCACTCAAACAAGACAAACTAAAGCGGCTAAATTTGTGTCTAAACCAATCCTATCCCTCTCTGAATCCTTTCGAACTCTCTTTGATCTCCCATACCGAGCGACGCATTGTTGCACTGGCTGATAGTAATGAACGACATCCCCATATTTGCTGTCGCACTATGTCCACCCATATTGGCTACTGGCGGCTGAATTTACCCCCATACCCGTTGGCTTTGATTCGCTATCTCCGTCCATTATGCTATCAAGGGCTCCAGTCCGCGCATCAACAATGGCGCGTTGTTTTCACGGAGGAGTTTTGTTTTTATTTTTATTCTTGTTTAGTGGAATGAAATGTGATATCTTTATATGTTTGATATTAAAACAATGTCCATTTTTTATTTTTATTTTTTATTTTTTAGAAAATATAGCAGATTTCATATTCTAAAATATTTAAATTAGATTTTTAATTAAAATATATTTATTATTTATATAATAATAATATTTCAATTAAAATGAATTTATAAATTTTTATAATGTATTCAAATTTAATGTCATATTGTTTTATATTTATGGATTTATTAATTATATTTTTAAAAATCAAATTTTTAGAAAGCGAATTTAATGTCGAATCTTTTTCCGAATTTTTTTCCCTTCCGAACTTCATCCGAATTTTATTGTTGTCGAATTCGAACACGAACTCGAACCTTGTGACATAGCATGAAAAGGTCTTAGGTAGAGTGAGTGCAAGAATAAAATTGATAATATGCCCTACTGCATATTGTGTAGGCACTCCCTTTAGTGGATGAAAGATATGCTTGTTGTCTACTAGCTTGCAGTTCAACTTTGAGGCCTTTGCCAATGCAGTTGGATGAAATGTAGCATATTTTGATGCCACAAGGATGTTCTTACATTTAGGTCTCACCATCATAATCACAAACTTCTTACTAGAACTTAGTAGCTTCCGACATTGTTTGATGTCAATGAGTGATAGCTTAGGTATGTCTCAAGTATGCTTAGGTATGTCTCAAGTATGTAGTATCTTCTATCATCATTTGTGACAACCTTTCTTGAATTTGTTTCATAGATTGCATGTTTATGGAAAAGATATGATTATCCAAGTAATAACCACATACCTCTAATGGAATGGCATCATAAAGAACTATATCTTGAAAAGGATGAATGTTGTACACCAATTAACATCGTTGAATGATGCATTTCTCAAAGCTCGTTCTAAACTAGAGTATGGTAGTGGGAGAGGCTTTAGTGGCAACTTCAATCTTCTTTTTGCTTAGGAGAAATCATTTTCTTTTGATTTCCATTATCAACAATGAAATACAATTTTTGGTCATTGATCCACATTCAAGAATGGAATAATCTTTCTGATTGTAGAGATGTTTGTGGTAACCACCATGGCACCTTAGATTTCATGATTTGTTTACAATTTTCTTGTTTTGCAATACTAGTACCTATTGCCTAAAGTTGTGCTCGTTAAGTTTTTTGAGTATGACATGGTTCTATGGAACTACTGTTGGAGTTATAAATTGTACACCACTTTATAGCCGTGGACTACATTTTCTAATCATTTTGTTGTTTATGTTTTCTTTTTTGGATGGCCTTGAGAGCCATTCCTTGGTTTGAAATTTTGCTTGGATGGCTTAGATTAGGCTTTGGTCTAGGACTTAGAATCTTCTATCTTCATCTTGATTTTGGCCTTTTCTTCAAATTTGTACAAATTTATTGGCCTCTTCAATTGACGAGATCTGTAGGAAATCCATATTTGATTGGATGTGGTCTCAAGTTTGATCCATACTTTAAAACAAGGTTTTGCTTTGAATCTTAAACACCTAGTTTGGACACCAAAGTATGGAATGTATGTGTATTCCTACACAATTGGTATGTCACGTTGCTGCCCTGTAAGTCAGACCACAACCTGTTTTTAAAATTTTTCGTAAAAAGATTGGAGGGTTTCTCAATCCCGTCGACTGGTCTGGAGGGTATTTTGGTTGTAGATAATTTTTTTTCATGACCTGATGAAACACGATTTTGTGCCTTTACCTCCGTTTTTTGGTCGTGGTTGTTCTTTTCTCGTGTTGCTTCTTCTTTGCAATGCCTGTTTCTGCTGTGCGATTATTCTCTTGGTCATTTTTCGTCTGCAGATTGAAGGTTTTGGGCCATTTCTTGGCCATTTTTTGCCCTCACGCGATCGCCAACTCACGTCTGTCATTTTGGGCATTGTTTTTGTGTTTGCTTCAGTTGCATATGCCTCCCGAAGGCGCTCCTCATGGACCGTTTCATCAGTTGTTTCATCCTTTTGACCCTATTCAGGTTCATCCACTGTTGTTCAACGATATTCTTTTGTGTTTTCAAGCTGCGACTCTGTTGTTCTTCTCACGGTTTTGAAACACGCGATGACTTCTACTCTTGCTCTCTGGTTATTTTGACCTTATTTATGGTCGTTTTTTTGCACAACCACGACAATTCATCATTCACTATCTAGGGCATCCGTTTTCCACCTTTTTCTTAGTATTTAGATTTCTTCCAATTAGCCAGCTAGGTTTTCTTCAGCACCTTCTATTTTTTGAGTTGGAATTTTATTTTGATTATAGACTCCTAGTGGGTTTTCCGAGACCTCAACTGGGTTTTCGAATTTTTTTGGGTGTCTTGTTTTTTGTGCCTCAAATTTTGTGCCAGCGAATTCACCTTGTAATTTGTGCTAGTAATTGCCTCTATAATTGACACATTCAAATTTGTGCGCTCAACCATCTAGACTTCTTTTTTTTTTGTCTCGAAAAGTGTGCAATGACATCTTTGATCAACTTTCTGTTGGAAGGCAGTTAGCAATTCAACGTAGAAACTACAATACTTGGAAGCAGTGTATGATGATGATTTTTAAATACAAATGTCTTGACAAAATTGTTTTGGGCAAGACTAATCTTCACGAGGAAGAAGGCAAAGAGCAAGATCAATTTAGTGAGCAAAATCGAGAAGCTGTTATGTTCATCAAACTTTGTGTCACTGATGATTAGCTCCCACAGGTTCCTTCCGGCGAAACAACTATAGAAATTTCGAGCCATCTAGAAGGTTTGCATGAAACCTCAGATAAGAGCCATGCATTACATGCTCTTCTCGATCATGATGGATGACCAGGTATCCCTGCAGGATCATCTTAATAAAATCAAGGATAGTCGAGATCAGTTGGAAGCCATTGGACGCAAAATGGAAGAAGACATGGTGGTGATCACCTTGAAGAGTCTTCCATCTTCCTATGAGCACTATGTGAAACTCTCAACATTGCTTCCACTCATTCTAATGTTTCATTTTCCAATCTCTGCATAATGCTTCTACAACAAGATCGCTGGAAACAACAATTCGATAGTGGTACCGGCTCATCTTCAAACACACAAGCCATTCTCAGATTCAGTTATTTTTGGAGGGGAAGAGTACACCGTTGTCGGAAAACGCAACATACAGATTCAGTCTATAGGAAGGAAACTAATTTTCCTTGATGTGTACTATGTTCTAGGAATGGAAGTCAACCTTCTCTTAGTTAGTCAAATTCCGAGACATTCCCCTTGGCTAGAGGTGACCTTCAGTTCACATCAGTGTAGTATCATTGATCGGGAGACTCAGTCTACTGTTGCCATAGGTGTTGAGGATCATGGTCTTTTCAGACTTGTTGACTCTTGTGATTATCAGGAGCTTGCTATGACAACTCATCACTCGTCTATTAGCACACTCTTGCATCAACAGTATGGGCACTTAAATGTGCACTATCTTTCTCAGCTCGTTCGGGAAGATCTTGTAATTGGACTGCCAGAGATTCAGACCCAGAACCTTGGAGTTTGCGGAGCATGTGAAGCAGCATCGCACTCCGTTTTCAGATAGCGACTCCTGGAGAGCTTTCAAGGTATTACAACTGGTCCATGCTGATATTTGTGGACCTATGGCTACTCCTATTACTCGGTCCAGGCATTTTTTACTTTTTGTTGGCGATTTCAGTCACAAAATGTGGACGTATTTCCTTCATATAAAATCAAAACTGTTTGTTTTGTTCCAACAGTTTAGGGGGCTTCTTGGTGTCATAGACCAATTGACCATTAAGGGAGGATTAGAATAATATCTCTATTGTTAAATTTAGATCAGAATATATGGCTTTTAATTTTCTTTTATAAATTCAATATATATATGTATATAATAGTCTCAATATATATATATATATATATATATATATATATATATATATATATATTACTTATATAGTAATAGATATATGAATATTTAATATTATGCTGTATGAATGAGACTTGCATTCAAAATACTGTATATGCTTGTCTCTTATCAACCAACTAAAGACTATATATTATGTATGTATGAGACATGCCATTATAGAGACATGTCTCCTTGAGGAGACATGACTCTATAATGTCATGTCCCTTATTACATTCATCGGTTATAATTACCGTAAGTTAATAACAATTTAACCCGACAACTCATGTTAAGAAACCGATAACATTAATCGGTATTGTCCACATATTAAACATTACTTAATGCGCATGAAACCAATAATATTACTTATCGCGCATGAACACAGTCTATTATGTGCTACGCACATAATAGTATTATGTGCGTAGCACATAACACTATTATGTGTGTAGCATTAAGACCGATAAATTGGTATTGAACCATGATATAAATAACCGATACAAATCGGTATTTGTAATATATATTAAGTGGTTTCATTAAATCGATATCAATTGGTATAAGATTAATACTATTTTATCAACTATAATATACATTATACATTGTATATATATTGATATATATAATATCATTATTATTATATATATTAATATGCATATATAATGTAGAATAATATTATCTCATATTGCTTTTTTTTTGGTCTATAATAGTTTGTATTATTAATATATAAAGAGAGAGTTTACAATGTATTTGCTATTACAAGATTTCAAAACATCGTCCTTAATCCCTTTTTAACCCCAAAAAGATGACATGCAATTATAACATGTTGCATGACGTCATCATTACAACTTTCAAAACAAACATATCTGCTTGAATTTACGATAGCCCACATAAGCCATAAACCCTAAAAAACAGCCATTCGAACCCGATCTGTTGCCTTCCATCTGATCATCATCGTTGTCGAGGGAACCAGGTTTGTTTTCTATTCCACTTTGCATAGTCGTAGAACATGATGCTGCACCAATGTGGTTTCAAAAAAACACCCTAAACGGTGAATTGCAGATATATCATTGCCTTTTACAAAAAGTCGGCCTTACCAAAATCTTCTTATTTCAAAATTCGATGTTTTATGGGAAAGCACCTTGCATTATCCGGCGAGCTCGAGTGCGCTGAGTTCTTTCCTTTCTTGGAAAGATGGTTGGAACTACTGGTCGTGGGTAGAGGGCATTATAATTTCGAATGCCTGTCTTCAAATTGTTCCACGCCTGCTGCCTTTCCTTCAGATAATTATGCTGTTCCGCTCCCTCTGGCCACTGTAGGAAGGGTCGGATTCCTTTAATTATGCCCTCTTTCTCATTCTGAAAACACTCACTGAAATTGAAAGCCCACCCTGAATGTGCCCACTCTAACAGGTGGTCTAAATTTGGAATGAGATCCTCTACAAATAGAGAATTCATCACCCACTTCACAGTCCTTTCATGTTCACCTATCTCCAAACCCCACGCCATAACCATAGCAGCAATGTCGACCTGCAACTTCCATCGATCCGAATTTTCATGGAAGTAAGGCCCCAGGGTTTGTTGGAATGCTGCCACCACCTCCAGTGTTGGGCATTTAATCAGTAGCTTCACATGGTGATCTTCGACCGGGCCAAAAATGCCCTTCTGCTGCCGCTTGGTAGGGAAAGTAAAGCGTGGCTCCATCTCCGTAGCACTCTGTTTCCTGCAAATTCCACCTTAAACTCAGCTCATTCTGTTTTGAAAGTCTTTTGAACAAGGCATCACCTTTTATTACGCCAATCCTTTAGATCCGCAATTAATTCACAATCGCCCATAATGAGCTCGGCATGTGTGATGACAGATTACACACCTTACCTTGCCCGCGAAACGATACTCCTTGCCGTCATATTACCACTTGCTGACATTTCATTAATAGAAGGATCATCTTACTAATCATATCTCGATTATGTAATCCTCAACACGCTCCTTTAAGTTCTGATTTTTCTTTTTCATTGTTTTTATAACTTTTCCTCTCCGATGCTCAAAACATCATTGGCCATTTTGTGAATATTTAAACTGTAAATTTGAAGTATGTGTTTAACCTCTTAATCTCCTATTGGGGGTGTCTCCTCAATCCATACTTCATTTATCACTGCTTATTCAAGGGCTTGGTTGGAAAGCAAGTCAGCCTCCATATTACCCTCTCTCATTATATGTGTTATTTTAAAATCCTCAAAAGTTTTGAGAATTTCTCTGATAGGGTCAATATATTTCTGTAGGTGCCAAGCATTTATAGACAACTTGGAGATTGCTTGCACTATGAGTAATGAGTCCTTCTAAGTGCAGTTTCCTTACTCCTTTACATTGTGCCTTTTGGACTGCTAAAAGAGCAGCTTGTCCTTTAGCCATATTATTAGTTCCATCTGCACATCTTTTGGCCATCTTTAAAGAGATCTTCCCCTGTGCATCTCTGAATATTAACCCTATACCACTGGGTCCCGGGTTGAATCTTGCAGCCCCGTCAAAATTGGCCTTTATCCACCCTTTCTCTGGGGGTTCCCATTGTATCTGCACTGTCTTCTCTGACCTTTTGGTTGTGACTAGAGCTCCAGCTGGGGAGCTGAATCTTACCCCTGGCCAGTTCATTTGAATTAACCTATCTTCCTTTGTATAGGGAATTTTTAAAAACTGCCTTCTAGTGGCTGATGTGCTTACCACCTCTTCAATGGAATGCTGTAATCTGCTAAGAAATCTATCCATAGATTCCTTTTCACCCCGAAAGAGTCTTCTGTTCCTCTCTTTCCATATCTCTCATACTATCATGGAAGGGACAATTCTCCATATATTAGACAAAGTGGATTTCCTAAGCTCCCTTGGCCAACCTGCAAAAAGCTCAGAGATAGTGTTAGCTCGTGGACTTAACCACCTAAGTTTATATTGGACAAAATTCCAACAGTTGGCTGCAAATTCACAATTTAACAGCACATGGTCCAAAGTTTCTTCATTGTTTGCACAAAGTTCACACTGGGTAGGGCCATTGAAACCTAGCTTTTTCCTTCTTTCCCCAGTAAGGACTCGCCCTTTACATACCAACCATGTGAACACCCCTGCCTTAGGCAGAATGTTTTTTCCCCAACACAGATCCTTTGAAGGGAAGAGTGGATCAGTCACATTTTCAAGCAACTTAAAACCAATTTTAACTGAATATTCCCCTGAGAGTGATCCACACCATCTAATCTTATCTTGTTTTTTGTTAAAGTAATCTCCTTACTTCTGAGGAGTTCCAACAATTTATGCCTTTGATCTATTGGACAATCCAACCCATCTAAATTTTTCCAACACTGTGTCACTCCTTCCCTGTTTCCAGCATCCACTAAATAGTCTTTAACCTTATTACCCCACATTATTTTTAAATAGTTTTTTATATCCATCAACTCCTGATGCGATTCTAAGGCCTCATGCCTATCCCAAGAATCCTCCCAAAAGAAGGTAGATTTCCCATCTCTGATTTGCCAAGTAATGTGATCGGTGATAAGTGGGTGGCATGCTAGCATGAAGTTCCATATTGCCGATCCTCGAGGGGGAGTTTTGATAGTTAGAATCCTTTCACAGTTCGGTGAATCTAAATATTTTGCTTGCAATATTCTTGCCCAAAAGAGATTATTATGCCTATAAAGATTCCAAATTAGTTTTGCCCCAAGAGCCTTATTCATAATCTTCCAATTTCAGATCCCTGCTCCACCATTGTCTTTGGGTTTACAAATTTTCTCCCATGCCACTAATGGGATTTTGTCCTCCTTTGCTCCACACCAGAAGAATCTTCGCATCTTTGCATTGAGAATATTTACTACCTTTTTAGGCACTTCCATACACATCATAGAATAAACTGGTATAGCTGAAATCACTGTTTGAAGCATCAGAATTCTGCGTGCTGAAGACAACCATCTGCCTTTCCATCCATCCATTTTCTTTAAACATTTCTCTGTCATATCTTTCCAAAATTCAGCCTTGTTTCTCTCTTAAAGAGTGGAATACCAAGATATTTACTTGGCAGCAGCCCAACTTTCATACCAAGGATGTTACTAATCTTGACTTGCAAATGAAGAGGGGTATTGAAGAAAAAGATTTCTGATTTTCTCCAATTAATCAACTGACCAAAGGCTTTCCCATACAAATTCAGGGTTTCTTTCATAATTTTTGCCTCTTGTTCTGTGGCTGCACCCCCTAAGAAGGTGTCATCTACAAATTGGATGTGGGTGAGAGCTTCCACACCTTCTGCAATCTGTATTCCTTTCCAAGAGCCATTTGTTCTCTGCCTAATAATCAATCTTCCCAAAGCTTCTGCCATAATTATGAAGAGAAAGGGGGAAAGGGGGTCTCCCTATCTTATACCCTTATCCTGTCCAAAGAAGCCCTGAGGGCTACCATTGACCAGTACTGAGAATCTCGGTGTGTCAATGCAACTTTTAACCCAGTCCTTTCAAACCCAAATTTGTCAAGAACACCGACTAAAAAGTCTCTATCAACTTCATCATAAGCTCGTTTGATATCAAGTTTCACCATCATACTTTGGGATTTCGAGGATCTAATTGAGTGGATCGCCTCATGTGCAACCACAACACCTTCAAAAATGGATCTGCCCGGTGAAAAGCCACTCTGTTCTTCTGAGATCATTGTATTAAGCACTACCTTAAGTCTATTAGCTATAGTTTTAGCAATGATTTTGTAGATGGTGTTGCATAAAGCTATTGGCCTAAAATCTTCAAAATTTTCTTGTGGATCTCGTTTTGGAATAAGAGCTATGAAAGTGGTGTTAAGGTCTTTCATCACAAAACCTCCTTCCTTGGACTCTTCAACCACCTCCCAAATATCCTGACCAAAGATGTGCCATAACTTCTGAAAAAGCATCGCTGGAAAGCCATCCGGACCTGGTGCTTTGTCCCCTCCTAAACCCAGCAGTGTTTGTTTCACCTCTTCTAAAGAAACTGGGGCTAAAAGTTTCCTATTTTGATCCTTGGTTACAATTGGAGGGATCATCTCAAGCATCTCATCAAAACTTGTGGAATCTCTATGACTCTCTAATTTCTTTTTTGAGAAGAAATCAACAGCAGATTTGTTTAAAAGATCCCTATCCCTTATTACTTCTCCATTTTCCGTTTTAATACTGAACAATTTATTGTAAGCCCTTCTCTGTTTTAGAGAGTTATGAATTTTTTTTGTATTTTGATCCCCATCTTTTAACTATGTTTCTCTAGATTTTTGTTTCCAAAAGATCTCTTCTTTTTTCAATAACTCCCTTAATTCTAATTGGAGCCCTTTCTCTTCAATAAAGTCGGCTTCCTCCATACCATTTTCAATTACTTTCAGACTTAGGGCTGTAAGTTTAGCTTCAACATTATGTTTTTCAGCAAAAATGTTTTTGAAGTGAGTTCTATTCCAGATCTTTAACTGTTCCTTAAGAAATTGCAATTTCTTGAAAAAAATAAAAGCCTTATTACCTGGTCTCTTTGGCGCATTCAACC
>MU227820.1:1103964-1115974 GCA_018584345.1 Thuja plicata
AAGGAGATAATATTAAATATGTATATTAATATATATATTAGTAATGGCCATTATTATCATATATATTAATATATCAATTATTTATTTTCTCATAATATTATGATCATTTTATCTGATCGAAGCTATATACATCAACATCTATAATATCTTGTTTATTATTATTTTAATGGTCAATATTGTAAATCTTGAAAATATTAGAATGTTTCTAATATTCTTTTATTCTTTTGTTATTAGAATGTTTCTAATAACATCATCTTCGTAAACTATATATGAGTGTCTTGCTCATTCATTAATCTATCCAATATTTTACCAATTGTTTGTCTAATACTACGAAGTAGCCCAACATGACGTAATATATAACAAACAATTGCAAACATTGTTTGCTTGAGACCTTGACGACTGAGGATCCTTTAGTGTACAAATGGACATTTCTACATTGCATAAATAAGAGGCAAATGATATGTTCTATTCAAAGTTGTGTATGCATGTATCAGTGAGTGAATGTAGCGGAGGCAAGAGAATAACTGGCTGTATAATACTGGTTTCTATGCTCTATTGAGATCTTTTTAGTATGCAGCATTTGGAAGATAAAGAGATAGCAAAGACTAGGAGATTGTTGCTCCATTGAGCTCTCTATTTGTTGCCTATATGATAAAGAGGATAGGTAGCGAATATTTGACAACTTGACACTACTGGGCCAGTTTTCATCACATTGAGATCTCTGGGTAAAATCTGTGTCATGTCTTCGCTTCTATTTCTTCCAAGGTTACCTAGAGACGGGGAGACTTGGAGGTCTCCGGTATTGGTACCGGTACCGGTATGACTATTTTTCAAAAAATTAATAATTTAATATAATTTCATAATTTCTAAGAAATACCATAGATTCATAACATAGTGCATTGAAAACAAGAACAATGGAAAGTTATAAGTATGAACATTGAACTTTAAAAGTTTAAAGAGTCAAAGACTAATAGTGAATAGTAATGTCATATTAGTAGAGTCAAATAGTTCAAAACTCACATTGCATATCTCATAGTCATATCTGATTTCTGAATATCGCATATGATCATCATCATATCAGATTAATAATCGCTGAGATTATCATTACATATTGAAATTTGAAACTTAGAAATATATAGTTTAATGCTAAATCGCTGATATGCAAACAAAAAACTCAGAAGTGTAAACAAAAATCAGAAATTTATCTAGTATCATCTACTCCACAAGGCTGCAATCATCCATCTCAAGGTCTTCAGCTATGATGTCCAGAAAATCATCACTCTCCAACTCAGGTTCCTCTGATGGTAGTACAATTGGGGGCAATTCATTAAGGCCATCTGGTTGAACCGCTTCTTCCACCATGGTCAAAATGACTTAATGTTGTATTTTAAATTTATTTTTTAATCAGGCGACGGGCAGGAGACTTCATTTTTTGGAATCGGAGACTCAGATTCTTCGGGAGACTTCGCCATGAAGTCTCTAGCCATTTTTGAAGACTCCAGAGACATGAAAAGTCTCGGAGACGCGTCTCTGTCTCCAAGACGCGTCTAGAGGTGGGGAGACGGGTCTCCAGGTAACACTGGTTTCTTCTATCTGTTTATTGTTTGATTATTCTACATGGATAATTCAAATTCTTCTACTGTAAAACATACTTTAATTCACTGCCATTTGAATGATATTTTAACTATTAACAGTAAGCACAATTTATGTTCTGCATTTAATTTCCAACAAGTCAATATGCAAGGGAAATTACAAATCACTGAACATAAGTTTGATTGGTTTGACTTGCATTTTGATACCATGAAGTCCATCCTCTGTGAAGATAAATGCTTTTTTGTCTGAGGCAAAACCATTGTAATTTGTCACGTGATACTTTTTGCTGCTCTACTAGAAATTGCTTGTATTTGTTTGCTAATTTTCTTTGTGGGTATGACTGGTTAGCAGACACGTTACTTGCATTTGTTGCACCAAAACCACCTGCAAAACATGTACAAGTTACAGAAGAAGACGATGAAGATGATTTGGTGAGCTTTTACTATGAGTATTTTGAATACATATATTAATCAAATTAGTTAAGGGCAATAGATTGGAATAGAAGTTGTCATAATGGTTTTCTTACTCAAATATTGTAGCATTTAGGCACTAAGCATATGGTAACAGATGATACTTTTTTCCATGAAAGTTCAGCGTTTTAATATTCCAGAAAGTGCAGCCCAATGGAAAAAGAACCTTTTGTTTGTTTTGCGGGATAAGTTGAGAGTACCAGGTAATTTTATGATCGTCTGTAATCACAACAAATATGTGTTGTAATTCATGTTTGATACATGAGAATGCTAACAGAATAATCATTTATTTTACAATTTCTTTGGTCAATAGATATCCTATTGGTGACAATTTTCTCCATTAGTCTCAAGACATGGGGAATGGTTTTCCTCTGGTTTATCATGGCACCCATTGCATACAGATGGGATTTAGGACCTCTATACGTAAGTTTCTACCAATAATACTTCTAAAGGCAATATTCAATTTCTGATATGAATCTTTTGGGTTATTCTTCCATAAATACATCATTGATTTATTAACTGTTCAGTCTCTTTTTTGGCATTTCAGATTCTCACTACAGCATTCTGTATGATGTTCTTCAATCTTGGGCAGAGGCAACAAGGGGATGCCAGGTATTATGTAATAATCTGTCTTAATTTCTTAGTAGTTAATAAGCTGCGGTTTATTAGACAGTTTAACTCAAAACAACAATGCTATTGCATGCCTTAAGATGCAACACCTCATAAGATGCAAATAATTTTATTCTGTCAAAAAATAACTCAAAAGGTAATGAAAATCATGTATTAGAATTCCAATGTCAACACCTTTCTCTATGTAAGATGGTAAGTTTTAATCTATAGAATTTTAGAGGCTCCTTCAGTGGTTTTGGAATAAAGTTTCTCCTCACTTTGTTGAATTGCTTGTCTTTGTAGATCCTGTCTTCAATAATGCATTAAATACTTTATAACGTGTGTGCTGAAAAGTTTGGCCAATTTTATTAATTTAATGTACTCTAAAGAGTGACCATCTATTAGGCTAAGTCTATTTTGTTTTTTCATGTTAGTATTAACTGCATTATCTTGTCAGGCCTTTTGTTCTCACCTAATTCTAAATTCTTCTCATTTTATCATGTTGCATTTAGTATCATTCCCATGCTTATAACTGTTGTGAACGTTATGATTAGTTGGGCTGAAATAATATCTACTTGTTATCTATCATTTTCTTGTACTAATATGCTGCCACTGTTATATAAATGGAGAATATTAAAACCTTGGGTTATTTGGTAACGGGACCATGGGCTTCTTACATACATGTTGCTGCTATTGTTGTACTGCCTTTTTTCTCGTTGTGCTTTTCCGATGACATGCCATTGAGATTACATGCATATGTACCTATAGTTACAAGGGAGGCATATGATTGTTCAATGCATATAGGTACATTCATATGTGCCTTTTTTAGCATGCATGTTTATTCCATATGCGTAATTTTTCAATGCATTTATATTGTCAGGAATATGCAACATCTGTCCAACCATTAACTGAGGAAAACTATATATAAATATGATTTTTAAGCAATATTTGTTACTATGACTCAAACCTTATTTCATTGTAATTTCGATGCGTAAAAAGGATCTTTCTTAGAGATCAGTCATAGGTTCCAGATTTAATACCTCTATAGAAAGTCATCTCAAGATATATTGCAGGAGTAATCATTATACTAAGAGATTTTACCTCATGTATGTTTATAATAAGTCGTCAAAGGTACCCATTTAGCACATAAACACTTAAGAAATTCTTAGTGTGGAGGAGGAAGGGTGAATGCAATCTACCATTCTAAGATCTGAACAAGTCTTAATTATTTGACCTTGACAGGTAGTAACATCCAGTGGCTGAAAATATAAGTGTATACACTAGAGCAAAACTCAGTGAACACAAGTGTGGGCTTGGGTCTTTAATTTGGTAACACTAAATCCTTATTTGGATGTGCCCCTATAGGGATGCATATGGGTGGACTTTGGTCCACGCATTTCCATACGTTCCACCTCTACATCCAAGTGTCCCCAAGGCTACTAAAGTTACCCAAGAGCCTGTGGGAATGGACTTTGGGCTTTCAATGTGGAAATCATTGTTTCCCACTTCTTGTTCCAAAGTTCCAAAGCTTTTTGGGTAAATGTGAAGAGTAACATTGGGGCAAAGCTTCTAGAGAACACCTAGGTGGACTTGGTTCTTATGGTTATACTCAATTCCTACCTCTAAGTGTCCCCATGATTACTTGCTACTGCTTGCCCTAAACCCTTTGTGCATGTTTTAAATGTTTGTCATCATTGCAAAATTTCTATTTTGTGTGATGCACATATAATTTCTTTTCCACATTTCAAAGTTCTGAGGGCCTAGTTCTGAGGGCCTGCATTATATCATACCCAAACTTTGGGGTTCTGTGCAATTGTACCTTGCATAATCCTGCACTTGCAGCCTTTTATAATAATAGAATAGTTCAATGGTTCATCAGAGTTTTATGTATATATCTTCTTTCAGCTTGTGTAGAATTTTGGCAATTTTTCAAGTCCTGTTTACTGCCTCTGATGTTTGCTTTTTTTCTAATGGCTGGTTGCTCCAACAATTTTTTATCATCTGACAAGATTGGCACCAAATAATACAGACCTTCAGATATTTGTTCAAATTTATAGATACCGTCTTGGTCTTTCAGCCCCAAGGACTCATCTTTTAACCCTATACGGTTCCCTTGCAGTGCATATTCCATTTTCAATGATGATTTCAGGGAGCTACCAGGGACATTGAATGCAGAACGTTTGGACAGAGATATAAGGGCTGGGCAGTTTGTAGGTTGACTTTGATTAAAGTTGTTCATGTAATATTCTATTGTAAATATTGACTTTGCAAATTCAACTTCGTTATTGAATCCAGGCAGGATATTCAACATTTCTCTTACTTGAATTGGCAATGCAGTCCTTTTGTCTGCAAAAATTTCATTCAAAGTAATGGCTGTAGAAACCATCTCCTGTTCATTAAATGGAAATCTTGCGTTTCTTTTCACCTTGTACCATATTGATAGTTCTTTAAAAAAATGTTTATTGATTGTAATCCCTTAGAATGAAGGGGGCAGTTTGACTCTATGTAATTGAAGCAAATTTCATAAATTATTTCAATTTCTATGTTTTTTTTATATTGGCCATTCATATAAAGCTAATATTGTATAATGACATTATTTCATCTGTGCAAACTGTTGGACATACAAGTTATTGATGAGGTCTACCACAGTTATTATATATGGTGAAAAATGCTAACAAATGTATGACTACGAATACAAACTCAATGGTTTGATGGTGTTTATAATAGTTAGTCATGTGAGCTAACCATAAAAAAAATGCCATTAACTAAAAAATCTTGAAATAACCAGTCTGACATACAGTGTTTTAGATGCACATTTTCAATTTTCTGATAGTTCTTCTCTTGGTATAGTTTTATATATGAGAAAACGAAAGAAGTAAAAAATAAAGACTCAAGATTTTAAGTCAACATTGTGCTGTGAACTTGTGAATTCTCAATCCAATGGATATTCATATATCACATATTATGAATTTGAATTTTATATTCTACTGCATTTAGATTCATAGATTGCTTGCAAAGCAATTAAAATGTTAAAGTTTCTTTTGGTACTTTCTGCTCAACTATTAACAATATAGGAGTGCTTTCAATTGTAATCTATTGGTAGCCAAGTTGCATGAAGCATGAAAACAGGCAAGGTTTTTGAAATTGAAATGCCATCAGGAACACAAGCTCCCAAACTCTGGAAACAGGAAACCACACAAAACATAAAATTAAAATCATCCTAAATCAAGTTACCACCAATTGGCCATTGAGGCTATTGTCAAATCGTACAGTAAATAGGAGTATAAGATGGCAGCTGTGGATTATTTTAGAAGACCATATTGTCTCCGTTTACAATCCCCAAAAAATGTTCAGAATTGTACTTAGGAGACTATCAAGAAATAGAATATCACTCAGGAAAATTCTCTACATAACAAAAAACATCATTGAAACTAGCCTAACATTGTAGCGAATTAACCCTGTATGGTCATATTCTTGGGCTTGGGTCATATTTACTAATATTGAACGTATAACAAATTCTGATTATGAAAAATACTTCCCACAACTATTAACCTCGAAGAATAGATGAACCACTAAGTATTACTATCACACGAGAGGCAGGGACAACCTTTGTTTAAAAGATTTTTCAATCAAACAGATGCTTTTCATAGAGATTAATATGTAGAGCACTAGAAAAATATTTGACACGGTAAAAGTCTAAACCCTGGTAATCAGAAGAGAATGACATGTTATCATTTCTAATAATCTATGTTCCCAGGGACGGGGGATGGCAGTGGAGAGAGAGATGTCAATAATGATAACAAGACAATACATAAGTAAATCACGGGTTACAGCAGTAGTATAACAACATAAATGATTATAGCAGTAGCATAAATTATGAACAGTAGTATAACAACATTATAACAATAGTCTCAAACATTAAAACCATGGTCTATCAATATGAATATTCAAGTCAAATTGTCTCAAACATGTATCCAAAAGTCTCAAACATCAAAATATAACAGGCTAAAGGCATAGCCTATGAAACTAAGCCTTATTCTGGTCTTATGAAACATGAATTCAAACATTGTGATATAGATAAGAAGTAATATGTTTTCATTTTGATCTCTTTTTATAATTTTACTGTTAAGAAGACAAGTGCATGCCCTTGTGGGTTCCCCACGTTGCTGCTTTGGCAAAAAGAATTTAGAAAGAAAAGTGTTTTTTTTTAAAAGCCCAAAATCGTCCCAAGGCACAGGGGACAGCAAGTAGTCCCGGGTATGTTTTGGGGAGGACTAGTCGTCCACAAATGTCCGGGGACAGTAAGTTGTCCCGGGGATGTTTTGGCGTCCCCTAGCTGTTTCGGGGAGGACTAGTCATCCCCAAATGTCCGGGGACATTTCCTGACATTTCTGACAATTTTTGGCAATCAAGGACAGCTGAGGGACGTTTCCGTTACGTCCCTACATCTCCGAAATGAGGAGGGGATGAGGATGGGGGGTTTGGTGACAGGGGATGTGTCCACGTGTAACATAGCTAATAATTTATTTATTAGTGAAAATCATGAAAAAATAAATAATTAAAAAAAAACTTATGCTCAATATCATTTTTAATGCATTCTTAAAAATACGATATTCATATATTTAATTTTAAATATGGCTCACTTTATCTTTATCTGGAAATTGAGTTGGAGTTCACATTGCCACTCTAATTTAAAGGGTCCAATATTTGTGAATGGATAAATGAATGAATGGATCTAAGGGACCAAGAGAGCCAGAGTTAATCCATTTTCAGGTTTCTTTCCATGTTGACTCTTTACACGCCTCACTCATCCAATTAATTAAATTAGGCTCTCTAATAATCTCTTAAATAAATAACATCCCACATTCCAACTACTCTTGTCCAAAATTCAAAACAATGCTTGTGATCGTGAAAAACCTAACTTGCATAAATATTTTATTCTTTGAAAACAAATCAAAACACCCATACAAAAACTTACGGAAAGGTAGATAATTATTCAATATAAGAAAATGTTTTGCACTTTTGATTGTTCATTAATTATTACATCATAAATACATTGGAAGTAAGTTGGCACCTAAATAGTGTTGAGCTCAAATCTTCTACAGTGATAAAAAAAGTTTGAAAGCAACAATGTTTTAAATGAGTTAACTTTGTAATTTCTATACATAGCTTTTCAAAGAGCTCCTAAAAGGATGCATACAAATTAGAATAGTTTTAAGAGCGTTCATATTGAAAAAAAAAGATCCACATGAAGGGTAGATTGATTTGGTTAGGATGACATTATGTTTTTTGATTATATTATTGTAATGTTCCCTATTAGATTTTGCTCTATAACAATTTTTTTTAATTAAAATAAGAATTATAATATATTCAAGAAAACCAATTTAGGTACATTCCAAAAGAGAAATTTAGGTCTAGGTCTTATATAAATTTTTATCAAGAATATTATGTTTCTCCCTGTTCATTAAAACATAGCCTAAAAATAATTTCTTGTTTATATATATTTTTATTCGTTATCTTATAATCTATTTAATAATGACATAGATGTCCATTCAATAAATTTTATTAAAAATAATAATATTGAAATTACTGTAATCTACATATATAATCCTTATCCAATTTTTATTATTTAAAAAAAAAAGGTTGAAATTTTCTTATCTAACAAGGAGAATTGAAAATTTTCTAAAATAAAGATTTGTATATAATTATCTACAACTAGATCTAAGTGCAATAAGATACTATATTGTAGTGTTATAAGAAATTTTAAAGGGATTAGAATTTTTTACTAGTATTGAATAGTTGGCAATCCTTTTATTTATATATATAAAATAAAATTTGTTCTTAATATTAATAATTTAGTTTAGAAATGATCCCTAGTATCTCGTTGGGGGTCGGGAAATCACCCCCACCTAACAAGGGGTGAGAATAATATTATAATTAAATACTTGTTGACAACAAATCAAACAACTCAATAGCGCATTCTTATAATATATATATGCAATAAAATATTTATTTTAGTGACAAGCCTTCCACATTGCTAACTAACAACTAAAAATAATTAAAGCTAGTTATGGTGGTAAGATTCCTAGAATAAATAAAAAAATATTAACTTTGGTTGAGAGCTACACAAATTATTGTAAAAAATAGTAATGCTAGAACTAAAATTGATTTATAGTGTCATGGTGATGTGCCCGTCCAAACAAAACAATCATGAAATCAAATGTAACATACATCCTTTTTAGTGTTGTGCATCCCAAAAAATTATAACAAAAATTATTATCTACTTTATTTTGTTATTGCTAGTCAAAACATGCAATACTAAATAATCCAATTGTTCTGGAGTATCAAAACCCCCTTTAATGTCTCCTTTTTAATCAATTTGTGTTTGTGGAACAAAAGACCAATCCTTATTTCTAGTGAGCTCAACCAACACCTAAGTATAGTTTGTCATCATTTCTCAGATGCTTGCCAATGTGTTAGAAGCAACAAAGGCCTCAAATTGTTGGGGTGGGGTGTTTTTGGTCGTATCTCTTAGTGTCCATAGGTGGTTGGACTTTTAGAGTTCATTTACTGGCATACCTTTCCATCTAAATTTGACTTCTTCTTGGTTCCACTTGTATTAAACTTTACTTTCCATCTAATTTCACTTCTCTTTTCCTATCATAGTTTCAAAATTTTCCATCATGACCTAACTTTCCACCAAACCTCTTCCCCCCCCCCCCCTTATCATAGTTTCAAACTTTTAACTATTGGAATGCCTTCCCTTATCACTTCGACTCCCACTTGTGATATGTCATGCAATAGACTTGACAACCAAACTTTGACATTCATGGCTATTTGCACTATTCACCTCATCTTCTTCCTGATATGCTACAAAATCACCGTTAATATCAAAATTGATAGTGAAACTTTTCCAAAAATATTTTTTTGCCCATAAACGTTATTAAATTTTTTTTTTGTTAACTCAGAGGTATCCTTGGGACTCAACCCAACACCCAACCTACCTTACCTTGGTCTTAAATATTGCCAAGTTGGAGTTCAAGAAGGGGGGAAGGAGTGTGGATTTTCTATTGCTGTATATATATAATCATTAATATAATAACTAAAATAATTAAAGCCGAAATAATAAATTAAAACCAAATCAAATTTTGAAATAAAAACTAACTCAATGTCCTCTTTTCACGTTAAAATAAAATCCTTGTGCACAAAAACATATGAGAACTACTATTGCTATATCTTAAGGTTTCGGGGCCCCTTCAAAACTTGTTGTTACCTTAATTAAAAATATATTTTTGGCCATGTATTGTTTTAACATGGTCAAAAGTCAATTTTCAGTTGTATACAACATTCTAACAATTATATGCATGAACAACACAACAACTTAACCATCACAACATACCAACATTGGCAAAAAAAATCTATTCTTTAAAAAAAATAAAAAATAAATAGTACACTAACTAGATTTTGTGAAATTATAATTCAAAGAGTATGAATTAAGTGATATTTAAAAGATTATTAAAAGTTGAGAGGGGCAAGTGAAAGGAATATTTTTGGCGTCAATAAATGGAGATAGTGAGGGTTTTAAGAATGGATAGATAAGATAAGATAAAATTTTAACGTCCACGAGGCTAAACATAGCCTATGGGACAACTAGGCAACTTAAGCCGACCTCAATAACTCGGTTCTTTTCTTGTGCAAGCTGATGATGATCACACTTAACTTCTCAATTTACTCCTCGCTGAATAGGTTATGCCAAGAGCTATTAGATATAGTATCCGCAAATTTATCCCTGTTGTCCTTGTAGGCTTCACATTCTAAAATAAAGTGATGTTCAGTTTCCATTTTCCCAGAATTGCAAAACATGCAAATTCTCTCTTCCCAAGCCTCCTTTGGCCTCTTCCAACACCCGGTCTCACATTGAAGTTGATGAGTTGGTTCTTAGCTGAGCAATAAGAATTTTAGCTCTCCAAGAAATGTTGGCCCCTATGTACGCTTTTTGGAGTTGAACATATGCAGGGTTGAACTCATTGATATAATATATTTTATTCCTTCCAATCCCATTTCCCCAATTTCTCTTGTAAAATTTCTCCCTAATGAAGACCTTTATTTCTTTGTTATTTGTGGGGCACATATTCAATCGGATATTCCATTTACTCATCCACTTGATGTTTTGTTGCATCCACGTCTTTTTTTGTTTGCACAATGTATCATTAAAGACAACGTTAGGCCATCTATCTCCTTCCATTTTTTTGATTCTTTTTAGCTTATGAGGCGAGCCATAGCAAGTGCCTCGATAGGGGCAACCCCATTTCACTTAGCATGATATCATATGGGACGGTGCTTTTAATTTTAAATTTGCTTGTGATCAAACGCTTTTGGATTCCCTCGATTTGCTTCCATTGTGCTATTTAAGTGCTGCTGGCCCATAATTCATTCACACCTATAAAGAACAACTGACAGCACAAGAAGACCAAACAAGGTTTGAATAGTTTCCAATCCCAAACCTCCGCTTCACGACACCTATTTTGAAGAGCATATAATGTCTTCCATCCACCTAATGTCCTTTTATATCTACAGCCTGCCTAGCTTAGATTTTTGTTGAAATCAATGCTGAGATATTTATACTCCGCAATTTCCTCAAGAACGCTCCCACCAAAAAAAAAAAGTTGATGCTATTTTTTATTATTAGAAAAAACCATAACTTTAGTCTTGTTGACATTGACCTGCATCCCCACCGTTCTGCAAAAGCGCTTAAGAGAAAATAAATGTTCTTGCAAACCACAGGCATATTTGGCAATCAAAATGAGACCATCTGCATAGAGTAGCAACTTTTTTACAAATTCACCTAACTAGATATGTTGACAAGTGATGTTTTTGGTATCTTTTGAGACACTTAATGGTTGTCATTTATGGCAACACATCTGATAGTATGATCGAGGTAAGTACAATACTTTGATGATTCAGTTGTGAAATCGACTAAGTATAGAAACAAATTTACAGAGTATAACAATATTGTTTTGCACAACGAAGATCCAGTACGATGTTTGATGACTAGCGAGCTTAAAGGAAGATATTATGAAGTATGTATGACCTACACCTAAGATTGATTTGGTTTTGGTAATGATTATAGAGAGTTAGAGAGATTTGAAGACATGCGTAGACAACAAAACAGTGAAACAAAGCAGTTGAACATTTGTGAGGATTAAGGGAGTATGACATGGACTCCTAGCGTGCTAAGTAGGATTATGATTGTGGATAAACTATATTTTGGTTATGTAAGAGCGCCGACTTTATATTTAGTCTTTACATTATTAATTTTATTTTGTAATAGAGAGCCG
>MU227821.1:28521-40417 GCA_018584345.1 Thuja plicata
GTGGCGAATATAGGCCGTCCATTTGGGGCCGCCTAGAAATTATAGGCGAATTTTTAAATTTTATGGGGACCAAAAATTAGATTCCATTGGCGATAATGTGTAAGAAAAGTATAAAATTAAATATCACATGGGGCAATGGGCCCGGGCATTGGACCGAATATTAATAATGGCCAGGCGATAGGGTGAAATGAATATATGTAAAACAATCGCCAATTCCCCGCTTGCCGACATCTGACATTCGCCAATTGGTGAATAATTGCCACTAAAGTTATCGCTGCTCTCCATATCTCTTCTCTTGAGGTAGGACCTATGTATTGGTTCTCCTGGGCTTCACTCTACTCTCTCCCTAGGCATCTAGGCCTTCTTAATATTCTGGCATATTCCCCCACCTTCCTAGGTCCCCGACTGACCTGGGAACCTCTCAGCAACTTTCTGGTGACCTATCTCAAACCTTAGGTCAGGGTCAAGGTCAAACTTGACCTAGGTCAAGGGTGAGGTTGACATAGAACTCTATCAGGTGTTGGTCCCCGCTTTCAAATCTGGAGCTTATCAGGGTCCAAAACTTAAAATAGGTCCCCGGGTCCAGATGCAGAAGTGTTTTCTCTAATATTTGAATTAATACATTCCCTCCTTGGTTGGTGATTGTGATTGGACCATGATTCAAGGTAGAACTTGAATTAGGATCCCTTGCATTTCCCTAGGAGACCTATGTTGAGATCTCTATATAAACACTCTCTTTTGCCTTCATTTGATCATGAAACGAAATCGGGAGATGACATGATGAAATGATGATGCAAACAAGAAAGAAGATGATATAGAAGGACAAGCTAGGAGGACATATCATCATCTTCAATCAAGCATTTGGAGGACAAGATATGGTGGATCTTCATTGAAGCAAGAAGGCTCTCTCTTTAGATATTCTACTATTCTCAACATTCAAGCATTCAAAGGACATTACCATGGGGTAGCAATTATGGATTGTGAATTGATAGGAATACTTTAGCCTTTGGGGGCTTGGTATGCTTTATTTTTCATATTCAAATCTATGCATTGCTTTCTCATTTCCATTTTATGTTAGGATTATTAATCTAGAAGATTAGATCTTGATATTGCATGTTTAAAGACTCTTTTCACAAGAGAAATACACACACACTATACATTCTATATTCAGCTATTAGTGGAGGTGGAGATCACCAAAATGGGGGTTTGACTAAGGAAAAACCCTATATAGCCACCCCAAAACCCCTCTTTTCAGATATTTGCAGGTGCTATTTTTGGCAGTTGCGAGTACAAAACAACAGATTTGAGACTAGATTTGGATACCCTTTTCAACAAACTTCCGAGATCCGCGAATAGATTTTCTGTCGACACTGTGCAAGTCAGGGTCAACATTATTGGGTTAGGGGTGACATTTGTGGGTCAAGGTTGACCTTTTTCATAAGATGACATAGGAACGGAAAAAAATTTCTGGGTTTTGTTCGTCTCTGCGTTCTGGTTTGGGATCAAATGTCAAATTTTCTAGAAACTCAATACAAACCTCAGAAAACAAGTTTTTCTAGATCTTCTATGTTATGAGGTAGGTATCTTATCCCACTATTCTTTACATGCACCCTTCAATCCTTTTTATCATAATAATTAAGTGTAAGAAACTAAAATTGGCCTTTGGATCTCTCTCTCATCTCATGCAAATCTTATTTAAGCAATCCTTTATGAGCCAAATTTAGACATTACAGGAAAGAACAAAATTCATTGAATATTAATCACTTAAGGGAGTTGTACCTTCAAATTCATAGGGAAAATAGTTATTCAGTGACATTTCCCAACTTTTGTATTTGATTGTTTCTTTAATATTTGGGTATTTTAGAGTTAAAGTGAAAAAGAACAATTTGTTTACCAACAATCTATACATGCCAAAAATTATCCACAAGCTTTATGAAATGGTCTTCACAGTTATTTCTCACAAGATGTACATCACATCTTTCAAATCTTGGTTGTACATCATTTTATCATGCTCATAATTATGTTTCAAAGTAGTCAACTTGGTAAAATTGTGTTTTCTCTTAATACAATTCCACTCCATCACCTATTCTAATTGATTCTTCATTAATCCAAATGAATGTTTCATTGATCTATCATTCTATAGATGGGTTTCATCACTATTTCCTTTGATTTTGTTCCCAAGGGGGGGATAATCACACTTAAAATCAATCGATTTCTTGCTCAAAATGCAAAATTGACTTCATCGTCAAAATACTAGGGGCAGGGAAATTTCCTTCGATCAAGTTGGGACTATTAGATAAAAGGATTAAGCACAAAACAAGTCAAATATCTATGTCTACAATCTCTCATATCTTTATCAATCTTTGTGCAACTTTGTACTAACCTTCATTCGATCAAGTTCAGAGTCACTATTATCAATTCTTGTTCAATCAAGTTCAGAATTGATATCTCAAACTCTCAATAAGTGTCTTATTTCCCTTTGTTTGATCGAGTTCAGATTCATTATTATCAATTCTAGTTTGATCAAGTTCAAAATTGATATCTCTAGATCAAGGTTCAATTGACCTTCGTTCGATCAAGTTTGAAGTTGATACTATCAGTATTAGTTCAATCAAGTTTGAGAATGGTATCATCAACTAAATTTCATTCAATCAAGTTTGGAATTCTCAAAATGTTTTGAAGTCAACATCAGACATTCTTTTAATTAATGTTCTTCTCACACATTAGTTCAAAGAGGGGCAAATGTAATCACCCTAAATTGGTCTACTCTAACTAGAAACCCTATTTTCCCTAAATGTGATCATACCCTCAATTATGCTAATCCAACTATCTGATTATTGGCATAATTCATCAAAATCAAAATAATCCGTCAAATCAAAGTGATTTTATCACTACCTCACATTAATTACCTTGTACTATTTAATTAAATCAATCCCATTAAATTCCTTGGATAAATTAATTAATTAAAAGGGAATTAATAAATAATCTCAATAACAACTCATCACTTGCACATGAAAAGTCAATCCATGGACAAATGAGAGTTCACTCACATGGATCAACTAATTTTCGATCCCCACCTCTCCTCATGCATTGATCTCAACCCTCCATTTCTCATTCTCCTCCATAAAAGGACTGATTTTTGAGCTCAAAGGATCCCAATTTTTAGAATTCTTAATTCAATCTTATGCTGCCAATTTGATTTCATAGCTAATTAGAGAACATTTCAATTATGCTTGAAGGAATCAATGAATCAATTTTTATCTTGAATGGCATACTAACTAGCTTTATTTTACATTTGAATCTTCCATTTTAGGATTGAATTTGTCACTGATCTAATGCATAATCTGAGGGAAAATTCCTAATTTAGATCACAATCTTTCTAAATAGGAAGCAATATGTTGATTTTTTGGTTTCCTTGTGATTTCCAATAGAATTTAATGTTTCTAACCATGTATATAATGACATATTGAAGTGTTGTGTTGCAGCTTTGTACACACACACACACACACACACACACACACACACACACACACATCTCAGCTATGGAAAATTCATTAGGAGCTCTTTTGGCACAATAAGATTTAGAAGGAAAGGAAAGAGTCATTTATTACATCAGGCAAACCTTAGTGAAATATGAACTCAATTCCATGTTCATAGAAAGAGATTTCTTAGAAGTATTATTTGTGTCTCAGAAGATAAGACACTATATAATGACACATCCCATAAAATTGACATAAAAGATTGACCCTCTCAAATATATTCTTAGCAAAGCAACTCTTGCATGAAGATTAGTAAAATGGGTCATGATATTGAGCGAGTTTGAAATTGAACATGTGGATTTATAGCCTCCCTCATTTCCCTTCTATGTTTAACATCCTGAGGGGTGTGGATTGGATTTATTTTTGTATTCATGACCATGTTGTACCCTTGTGATATTTTTCCCTTGGGGTGATCCATTGTCTACTTGATTTTGTGACATGCCTTGGACTTGAGATGTGAGGTGAGGTCCTATTATGTTCTGATATGAGTGAATGAGATGATCTTTCTATGTTTTGATATTCTTGTGAAATGATTTTATGTGATCTGGTGGAACCCAAATTTACATATAGATTTGTATATTTAAAAAACTCAAGGAAGTACTCTTTTAGCTATGTAAATAAATTCTTATGTTCTATGTTTTTGTTTTACCTTAGTCTTATTCATATTTTAATTCTTATTCTAGTTGTTACGTGTGTTTTTACAGTCTATTTGATTATTTTATACCTTTATGTAGATTCGTTTGGTGATTAAAATTCAATAGAGATCGATGGCTCACTCTACCCCTTAACTGGAGATGAATTATCTTTATCCATTAAGGCATCACGACTATCTACCACGTGTTTGATAAAGTCTCGACTGTGTGGGGTCAAAGATAATTAATCATCACACAGAGAAACCTCATTTGACGGTCGACGTGATTCCGCAAACATAAGATTTCATGACCTTTATCCATCGCGGGATTACGATTGATTTCCACGTGTCTAGGACCCACTTATCTCGACTAAAAAAATAATGAAGATCTACAGTTAATTTTTTGCATAGATCTACAGTCGGATTTATGCCTCAAAGCTAAGATGTGGGATGTTTAACCTTCAAGGCATCGCCATAGAGTGACACATGTCATGGGCCTGCCAAAGTTTTAGACAATAGGATAGAAAGGATATAGTTGGCAGTTTCTGATTCATTGAGTAGGGTGACAAGGATGCTCATCATTTATAAGCATATTAAAACATGAGCTACTAAATCCCCCATCTCATAGCACGTGGGTAAGATCGACGATGGTGATTTAACCAAGATCAAAAGGTGACCGACTGTTAACAAGGGTTCAAAGATTGATCTAAGGTTAAGATTGATGAAGATAAACAAAAGGCATAATGCATCAAAGGTAATATGCATATCCTTTATCCATTAAATCATCATACATGAACGACGTGTGTCCCATACCCACATGTTTGGAGTAAGGATGATCATCTGTTAAAACAAGGAAAGGATCGAAGGCTGGTGTGATCCCGCAAATAGAAGATGAATGAATTTTTATCCATTGTGGAATTGCAAGATTATGAAATGTGTCTTTGACGATGAAAAAGATAGAATTCTAGGGTGACAGTGTTAAATAGGATTTTATTTTTTCATTTAATATTTTAATTATATCTTTATGAAAACTAGGGTTTTGTATACTATTTGATACATCGTCAACATTATCATACAGGGTTTTGAAGGTGGTGAAACATGGATCCATCTACAAACATGATAATATTCTCTTCATGAAATACTAAGGAAGATAAAGACATGCAGACATTCTTAGTAGAATGTTCACCAGGATGGAGAATGTTTGAAGATAGTCGACAATGTCAATGATCTAGTTTTTGATACTGAAGTTGTTCATAATATCTAATATCATGCAGAGTTTATACAAAGGATATAGATGAACATATGGTCAAAGTACCATGATGTTCATGATGAAAAATCATTATTTAATTATCTGAGATGAATCACAAAGGATATTTTTAGTAACTATTGTTATTATCTTTATGGTCGACAACCATTTCTAACAAGGATGTTAATTACTCCATAATTATAAATAATATTCAGTTGTTGATCTTCGGATTAGGATTTAGTTATCAAGAGACACATCAGTATAAATATTGTATGCATCCCTTGGACTTTATACAAATAGGGATTCCAAGACCATGTGAAAGATAACAATTATAATCATTATTATTTTTCTAGTTTGATCACAACTGTAACATGAACTCAAATGTACTATTTTTCAAAATCAATAAAAGATAAGTGTTTTCTGTCTCACCTGTGGTTAGAAAGTTCAATTCATTTCAGATATTCCCTTGCAATTATTGAAGGAATTTCAATTGCTATTATAGTAAGCTTGTGTTGATATCTTATTTGTCTTATATCATTTTTTGATTATCAAGGAGTTTGTGAAAAGTCAATGTTTCCGGGTTCTTGTTCAACTGGTCTCCCAAACATAGGAGTTAAATTCATTTGAAATAACAAGGATATAAATAGCCTTAATTTCTTTGCATGTATAGCATTCGAATAGTTGATGGTATTGGAATACATACTGTCTTGCAAGGTTGTACATAGGATTTAAGTTGGATTGATTCTATTGCCCAAGTTGATATAGGCACTGATATTATTAATAATTGGATATAGTCATTTATTTCATTGTTTTATGTTCTTGAGATATTCTAGTATTCATTCATTTATATATACTTTCAAAGCATTCCTACAAATCTCACAAAGGATTCAATTTTTTAGTTTTATGTTGTATTGATTACAATTTGATTTCTTTCAAGTGCCTTGTCATACTTGAGAGAGAGAGGTTTGAAGTATATCTTATCCGCTATAAAAAGCCTTGTAACTTGAAGGGTAGGTCAAGGTATAGGCCTACTAGCCTTGGTTTTGCAGAGCCATAATTATAGAAGGTTCAAACATGCCTTGGTTGAAACTTGTTAGTTGGCCAAATCACTTGGGTTTCCCAGCATTGGATTGGCAAGTCCATAGGAAATTCAATCTATTGATTTGAGAGCCAACCAATTGGCGACTCTATTGGGGAAGTTGTCTATGAAAGATAGTGTTTAATATTACCTAGAAGATTTGGTGGTATACTTAAGACTCTGCTGGGAGAAAAGATCTCAGAAGACAGTAAGTATATTCCTTTTGGAAAGAAGGTGACAACTCTACAACTTTGATGCAGTTATATCTTGGTAAACTAATTTTGTTATACTAAGTACTCATGTGGGGAAGAAGATCCTTGCATCAAGATCAGATTAAATTAGATTTAGACAAAAGTCTAAGGAGAGGAAAGAAAAAAGTTCTAGATATGTTGTATACTAGATATAAGAAGTTTCGTGATAGGGAGAACACTGGTTTCAGTGAGGAAAACCAATTTGTGAATCCAAGTAATGTTGAGGAAGATAGAAATCCATTTGGATTTGAAGATACTGAAGATTAGAATCCAATGTAGGAAATAGAAGAAGAGATAGAAGAGTATGATGATGGAGATCAATTTTTATATGCTATATTCAGTAAGTTGATAGAGTATGGAAAACATAATCCAAAAGTGGGTAAGGCTTTGAGAATGCTACCTAGTGAGGCCTTGGATAGGTTAGAAATAAAAATAAGTAATTGAATTTTGGTGCATGATGATGAAGAAAGAACAAGATAAAAGGTGATGCCAAAAAGGGATGGAGTACCAAAATACAATCCCCCTCATTGAAAAAATGAGGAGCATATTTTCAATAGTGGTCATACAAACCCATTGTTTGAGCCAGACAATAAAGGAAGGTGTGAGAAGAATAGTAATGGAAATGGAAGGAATGGTCATTGGGGACAACCAAATAATGGAAAAACTATGACCGGGGTATTCCAAGGTAGAAAACATGGCAAATCATTATAATAATGGTGAAAATCACCAAGGCACAAATCATCAAAATCTCAGAGGTCAGAATGGGAATTGCCATAATATGGGCCAAAGAAGAAGAGCTCCTATGGTGATGGAAAGATATAGGTAACTTGATTTTAGTGGGATAGTTGGATACCCAGACACTATATCAAATGAATTAAGAAATGCCATTCCAAAATTTTTAGGGAATGGAGTGGAATTTGTTGAACAACATACCATAAATTTAAAAAACATCATTGAAGAATTTGAGGGAAACCATGAGGATGTTTTCATGAAGTTGTTTGTCCAGTAATTAACTAAAGATGCTACTGAATGGTATAGGGGTTGCCTGATGGATCCATCTCAAGATGGTGTGATTTTCTAAATTAATTTGTTGAGTAGTTTGGTGATCATAATGATACATCTTTTGCATCTCATGAATTAACCAACATTAAAAATAATTTTAATGAATCAGTTGCAGAATTCAATACAAAGTTGAATAAAGTCTTGAACAGAATACCAAGAGATATGAGAATTTTTGATTCTTTTTTGATTTATTTCTATCTAAGTGAAATTGATAGAAAAACACATTATGAGATTAGTTCACAAGGACCTGCAACTGTACAACAAGATTTTAAAGTTGCTACTACTATTGAAAATAACAGAAAAGCTACTGGAAGGATAGATAAAAGGGATGATATTAAATTACACAATCTGAAGGCCCCTAAAAAGGATGATATCAAATAAATTATGGATAAGCTAAAAAATCTAAATGCAAAGAAAGGCAGGAGTGATAGGACGTCATTCGCTAAAAATGATAGATTTAGATTACAAGATATGCCATACAATACTAATTAGAAAGAAGGTAAACTTGAAAAGAAAAGTTATACTAAAGAAACACGTGATCAATTGAAAATAAACAACCATTTGGTTGAGATCTATCCTTGGTGTGAAGCTTTCACATTACCACATCCTCCTGATAATTGTGTTGTGGCCCAGATATTGCAAGAGGATGAAGATTAGAATGATGATCAGCAACCCATAGTTAATAATGTCTCATCTGAACCCATGTGGGGAAGAGATGATTATAGTTCTTCTGAGGAGGATTATGTGTACCACAATGATCTGAACAAGATATATCAGTGTGATATGAAAGAAGGAGAGATACCAGTCATTAGGAGGTTAACAAATGAGGAGAAAGAAGCATATATTATTGCAGCACTTGAGGAAGAAAAGAATAATTACAAATTGAGGAATAGAATAATAAATGTTGATTAAGGAAAACCTACTAGAATACCTGTCAAGGAACCAAAGAAGAAGGTAAGCCAGCTTGACACACAAAAGATCAAAGATGACACTACAAATCTAAGTCAACAGGTAGATCATCATTAAGATCCTAAACTGACAAAGCCAAAAGAGGTAAAGGTTTACAATTGATCACTTTTTATGGTCTACCCTGTTAAGAGTATTAGAGTGGAGACTGTTAGGATCTACTTCATTTGAAGTTTTAGCAATACCGTTAGGTGTGCACTCTGTTAAGAGATTTATCAAAGAGAAGTTAAGTCCACCTTCTACAAAAGGATTTTAGTTGTGATGCACTTGTTAGAATGTAACTACAATATAAATGTTGATCTAATAGTGAATGAAATCTATAATTGCTGATAACAGATCCTGTATAGCTTACAATGTAAATGTAATCACCTTGAGTGATTGAGTGATACATTGTCTCTGCTCGTCAGTAGCCTTTCTATGTTCTTGATAACTACTTTGATCTATTTTTGTACTTTACATGAATTTTCTTCTACTACTTAGATGCACTCCATGGCTACTATCATTTGTCAAATGATTACAAGTCTCATTATATTACAAATGATTGAACATCTATTTATACTAGTTTCTAGCTCTATTCTTGATTCACACTTTTACAAATTAACTCTAGATCCAAGGCTTACAACTTGACCTTGATCTTTAGTTAGATATGTTTTAGATCCGTTAGGATGCTTTAAAAAATTCACAATTTTCTTGCTTGACCCTCAAGTAAAGATTTAAAATAAATAAAAACTCTATAAATAGAATTACATTGTTTTATCTGACGTGTAGAGTCAGATCCACTTTTGTGGGTTCTGTAACTGACTATCGGCTTTGATGGTTGGGCTGCTCTATCAGTTCTGTCAATTTTGTACTCCGTTGGTGTCCCTTAATTGAACTATTCGTTGGGTATGCTTTTTCTGCTTTGTCGGCGATATTCTCAATACTGTATCATTTGTAATGCTTGTCGTCGGTTTGACTCTTATCAATGTTCGTCAGGCAAGTCTATACTTATTTTTTTTACAATAGGCATTTGCATCTTGTCGGGTATCCTTGTTGTCCACTAATTATGCTTATATCGATGACCTTTATCATGTTTTTCCCTTTAAGTATAGTAATGTAAAAACTTAATGTCATCAATCTCCCCCTTTGACATTAGTGTCAAAAATTGATATGTGCAACATACTTGATGTATTAGTATGTACACCTATGTATACTTCTTCCTTAGTCATGAAATGACTCCCCCTATGCATATGCCAGTAAGTGTAAGTTTATGTACATAACTATCTTTGTTGTACATACATTATACATATCCTCATATAGTATTTTGTACATATGTATACATTCCTCCTTTTTCTACTAAAGTATATTTGTACATATGTATACATTCCTCCTTTTTTGATAATGAGGGCAAAGGTACTTATAACTTTTTAAAAATGTGATTGTGTGAGGCTTTGATTTCCTCCATCATTTTCTCCCATTTCTCCTTTAAATTCTCAAGAGCCATATGCTCAAGTGATATCCTCACATGCATGTCATATATACTATCTACCGTAGAAATTTATGGGGTTGTGATTATATTCTGTGCATTTGTTGTGTGTTGTTGCAGAGTGGTGAGGTTGGGCAAAATATGAGCTTGTAGCTCTGTAACCTCATTTCTGAATTGTGTCTCTACATCCCAAATTTCTTGTCACAGTCTGTTTACCTCTGTGATCTTTTCATGATGCATCTTTATTGTGTTTACATGAGAGGTTAAAATCAGTGCACTAACTGTTAGATCTGAATCGAGTTGTGATAGCTTATCACTATTTTCTTTTAAAATTTTTTCTAATGTGCACAATTTCTAAACTAAGGTAATAGCTTCAAAAATCATAGGTTCTAATTCACTTGCTAGTTCATATAGCTTTACCTTGTTCTCTGCCACTTCTTCGTTGATTTTCTCAACTAGTTTGTGTTGATAATTCATCTCTGCTTGTTCTTCCATCGCCTTCTCTGCATCAATATTTTGATTTGTGATGGCATCGGTAAGAACTACTATTTGTTCCATGACTGATATATTATCTTCAATTTTGATATTTGGAACAAGTTGATGTAGAATGTCCCTTTCTTTATCAAGTGCCTGGGCTTCCCTGTGTGCCTTTTTCATTTTATCTTGAATTGCTTTTCTCTGACACATTACTCCAAACTTTTGATGTGCTTCAGTATCTAAAGTGGATACATCCCACTTGGGTATCTCAATTACCTCATCAAGTGTGACTGCCAAGATATCTTTCTTCATTGCTTTCTTCTTCTTCTTTGGCTATTTGGTAGATTGGTGCACTACCATTTGTAGACCTTGAGATTGGATGGATTGTGTTGGTGAGGGTCAAGAAGATGAGGCATCTTGTTGTTTCTATTCTGAGTCCATCGGTTGGTTTTGTGAAGATGTCTCCTCATTGGCCTTGGGTGTATCAATAGATTTATCTTCCTTTTCTTTCATGCTTTCATCCTGCTTGACTTCTTCACTCTTTTCTTTTTCTTCATCTTTTCTCAATGTTTCATCTATTTTATTATCTGCTTCTTTGTTCTTTTCAGTAGACACCTCTTCCTGAGTGTCGATTGCATCTTTCATCTCTGTATCTGTCTCTTTCAGAGTATCTGATGCATTTTTATTTTGTTCATTACCCGTGTCCTTGGGTATATCATCATCTTTCTTAGATGATTTCTCCTGACTTGATTCAATATCAATTTCTTGTATCAAAACATTCATGTTGGTTGGTGTATTGACTTCTGCAATGTCTATAGTTGTATCTTGTCCGTTGGTATTGCCCTGTGCAAAATTGATATCTTCATCTTTTTGCACTTCTTCTGCAAGGTCTTTTCCTGTAGTGTCATTGATAATGTTATCCAACCATTATTCATCATTGATATCATCAGTTATGTTACCTTTTATTATCAAATCTTCTTTTGTAACCTCTTCTTCATTACTCAAGTCAATATGAATTGGACTTGGTATATTTTGGCTTTCCTCATTCTGTGTGTTGTCAAGAGTAGTGTCAGGCCATACTTCATCTATAACTTCAGTATGTTTGGGGCCTGCTGGATCACTCTCTTCTTTGTCCAATTCCATAGATGAGTCATCTTGTATATCCTTGATGATGATGTTTT
>MU227821.1:40467-52727 GCA_018584345.1 Thuja plicata
TAGTGTCAGGCCATACTTCATCTATAACTTCAGTATGTTTGGGGCCTGCTGGATCACTCTCTTCTTTGTCCAATTCCATAGATGAGTCATCTTGTATATCCTTGATGATGATGTTTTCCTTCTCCGGTCTAGCTTCCCTAATGGGCTTTTTGAGTATCTTGCACCATTTCTTAATGTTGTCTTGATCAAGATCAATTAGCTTCCCTTTGAGAAATTTATATGCTCTCATTTTGGTGAGAACTTCTTTTCATATTTCTTCATCATCTCACTTATTTATTCCTTCTTTGAATCTGAAGGCATAAGAGTAACAATTACTCTTTCTCTTATTTCTTTTTCTTGATGCAGAGCAAATGTCCATCTAGCAGACAATCTCACTGATAGTTCCTTAGGAACGTCATATTCTGAGAATTGTAGTGGAACATAATGATGTTTGCACATTTTGACTATAATAGCATCTTCTATCTTATTTTCATCCTTTGGATCAAACTTTAACCATTTCCTAATGTTAGGATCAGAAATAGATTGTGACTCTGAAATATTCTTACATATTTTATCAATTGTTGTACAGACCAAAGGTTATTTTTCCTTTTGTATTTCTACATCAGCTTCATCCATAGCTGAGTCTTCTAGCTCCTCTTGTGTCCTAACCAATTTCCTTCTTTTGGTCTATATCTCCTTAGGTGAGACCGGTTTACTTTTGTAGGTTCTCACTTTACCTTTCTTAAGTGGTGAAGGAGTTGATTCTTTTGCAGTTTTGCTTCTTGTTCTGGAAGCAACTGTTGTTCTTTCTTTCTTAGGTGGAGGAGGAGGTGTAGAATCTGACTGTATACCCTATGAGTTATTCTTTTATGTCTCTTCATTGATAGGTGACTATCCTTCAGTTTGTTCCTCCTTTCCTTCTTTTTCCTCTTCACCTTCTTCAGTGACTGCAAATTGCTTGGTTAAATTTTTAACCATTTTGTTCTTCTTGTTCATGATTTTCTTGATAGTAAGATCTGTCTTGATCTTTGGTTTGGATTCTTCATAGGTTCCAAATCTTGGTTTCTTGTTGTCAATTGGTTCATTCAATAGTGCCTTGATGCACTTAGTAGCCTGTCCTATTTTGATCTCATATTCCAAATGTGATAGCCAGTATTTCCTAGGTATTACTGGTTTGATATAGGTACAATCAGTATCTACCATGAAACATATATCCTCTCTGTATTCTTCTATCAAACTTTCAGGTATCCTGGTTCTTGCTTGCATCTTTTCTTTAAATTATTTGAATTACTCATTCATCAGGTCATCAAAATCTATTCCTAGTGACTCTATATGCTCACATATTTGTATGGTGACTGGTTTTCTTGTAATCCATACTACTTTGCCTATAGAAGGAAAGTATTCTTCAAAGTAAAAGAATATGCACATAATGAGGGAACCAAAATTACAAGTGTTTGTCTTTGAAGATCTTATGGTGTTCATGTTCTCCTCAAGTTGATTCAACAAAATCTCTGCAAGATCGATCTTCTTTCCTTGTTTGATGATCTTGTAAGTTGTGCTTTCTATGCTATTCATTCTACTAGCCTGGAAGATCTTGTATCCTACCACACATTCACCAAACTTGAGTTCATCGTCGGTGATAGTGTTAACCTTGAGAACTCTTTTGTCTAATTTTGCACCATTTAGCTTTTCCACTTCCTTCAGGGATGGATGCTTGTGATATTGTGGCTTGTCGGTTGTAGGATATCCAGTAACTGCATGAATAACATCCTTTGTTATTTTTTTTGGCTTATTGAGCCATAAAGTCTAGTTATGCATTCTGCTGAGAACTATCTTTATCCATTCCATCTTAAAAAATATGGGAAAGTGTAATGCATTTGTGAGACCTTTCACTTCTAGATGCTTGTGCTCTTCTTTCAGGTTTCCAGCATCATCATAGAGTGCTCTGCAAGCATTATCTAAGTCCAGATCTCCTAATTCTGAGATCTTGTGATGTATATAGGACCTTACGTCCTCTATCAGCAAAAACCTAGGTGGGATTCTGGAGAATGCTCTGGAATCATCAGGTTGTGATGCAATTTCTGGGTGCAGCTTGTATTTAGGTTCAACACAAGTGCCTCTGCTGATAAGCTTGATCATTTTCTTCTTATCTTCTTTCAATTTTTCAACTCTAGAAGTAGATGCCATAATTTTCATAAATTTAGGGCTTTTCATAATTTAAACACTACAATCGATGAATGTAGGTACTTACTAAATCTCCTTGATCACTCATGAATCCTTTGAGTTGAGTTAGAATCTTGTTGAGGTCACACTTCAATTTTCTCTTCAATCACTCTGCGTAGCTCTGCTTGGTTGCTCAAAAATTTCAGGTGCAAAATGAGTTCTTCCGTCGTGCTTTTATAACTTTTGTGCCCTAAGTTTTCATTAATACCCAACAACTCATCGGTATACAAAGACTGAGTTCATTAGTTGAGACATAAGTAACATCTTCGATATAGGCGCAAAGTGTTAGGATTGCTAACAGTTTTGGTGACTTCAATGATGATTGTCGGTAAAATGACAATGACAACTTTTATTGGATCAAGGATTACCGATGTCCGTCAGTTTACACTTAGCGACTTTGCTTTTGTGTGATAACCGATATATTTCGGTAAGTAGTGTTAACTTTTCTGTGTGTGCTCACCGATGCTAATTTTTACCCATTACCGATGGTTGTTTTTCAATAATATTACAAGTAACAATATAGTGAATCTTCAATAATGCTAATTTTATCTAAATGATCAATATGTAAATGGAACCGATGCGTAATATAACTTGTCATAATGTAGTTCCATACTTACTTGTGCAATTTAGTTAGCGATAGTGATGCCACCAGATCCATTGGATGGGGCGTCATCATTTGCATTGCTTGTTCCAGCAACTTCAGTGTTTGTGGATTTTACCCACATCTTATTTCTCATCTTCTTGATGTCATCAATGGTGTTTCCATTGGGATAAGTGCTTGTTTCTGTCAGTCGGTCTTTGCAATATTTTATCACATGTCCAACCTTATGACAATGCAAACATGCCATACCTGGATTGAACCATCCTCTTGTTTTTCTAGTCCATTTTCTCATACAGTTGGTAGATATATGGCCATACCTTCCACATGTTGTGCAGTTTACCCATGTGTTATAGTCCCAAACATATGAGTTACCTACTCTTGTTGCTTTGTAGCCATTATCAGGTTCTTTTGGTGTCCATGCTTTCTTATTCTTTTTCCAACATTCCTGATATGTATGTCCATTCATTTTGTAGGTAGGACAATACTTGTCCATGTAGGTTTCGTTCTTTGGTTTTGTCACCTTGGATCTTCATTCATATGCCTTGTGTCCTTGCTTGTGACATTTATAACAATTTCCAATGAAATTAGATTGTGATTGAGGAATACCTTTCATTTTGTTTCTGCAAATGTTTGAGGTGTGGCCTGGTTTTCCACAGTGATTTCATGACAGCTTCTTGGTCCTTGGATTTGCATAAACATTCCTTTGATCTGATTGATTAGATGATTCTCCATTGTCAGTGTACCCTATTCCTGTGTAGTTGTTGACTCTTCTTTGACCGTCAAGGAAATCATCCATTCTTTTATTGCTATCTTCAGCTTTCTTGATCAATTCATTGTGCTGATTTTGAATCTTGACTTCATGCTTTAGTTTCTCATTCTCTTCCCTTACCTCACCGATGATCTATATTCTTTCAATGAGTTCAGTATTTAATCTATTTGCCTCTTGAATCATAAGAATAATCTGATTGGTAATCTCATGGTGTTGATCAGTAAGTCTTTGAATCTCTGATTCTTTTTCTTCTAGCTTCTTAGTGATTTTCCTCCTATCATCAATAGCCAATGTTCTCTCTGATTTAGCTTTTCTTGAATCAGTCATGACATCAATCATTTTTACCATCTGAGTCTCTTGACCGATTTGCAACATCTAGATTTTCTATGTTAGATGTAGATTGACTTCTTGTAGACTTGTGATCTCTTCTACTGATGTGTCTGAAGCTTTTCTTGTTGATGATTCAGTATAGTTGAAGTAATCTAGGATCTCCTCTTCTTTATAATCTTTTTCATTAAGCTTAGTTGCCATGATCTTTCTTTCATCAAGCAACTTTATCATGCTTACTCTCACCTCTTTATACTGCTCATAGTAAATCTAAATTTGCAATTTCTCATTCTCAATAGTCTTGTCTAGTCTATACTTTTCCATTGTGTTGATCTTTTCTCTTAAGTCTTTAAGATTTTCAAGAAAGAGACTTAGCTCTGATACCAATTGTTGGAATTATTGGAATATGATGTATTGAGAGGGGAGGGGTGAATCAGTACCTCTAAAACTTTTTATGTGATTGGCCCATTAACCTTTGAGTCATCAGATTTGTATGTTCCTATCTATCTGTTCATCTTTCTATATGTATGGGAAATCATAATATAAGTTCTTAACATGTGTAAACATTCAAGACACACTCATGAAAACAAATAACGCATAACACATGATATGATATTGCATAAAACTCCTGTTAGGAAGTAAAAACTGAGGTGGGGATGTTTACCCACAAAACTTCACTATCTGCAAATAAGAAGGGAGCTGGTAAAGGTTTACAATTGATCACTTCTAATGATCTACTCTGTTAAGATTATTAGAGTGGAGACATGTTAGGATCTACTTCATTTGAAGCTTTAGCACAATTGTTAGGTGTGCACTATGTTAAGAGATTTATCAAAGAACGATTAATTCCACCTTCTACAAAAGGATTTTAGTTGTGATGCACTTGTTAGAATGCAACTACAATATAAATATTGATCTGATAGTGAATGCAATCTCTAATTGCTGATAACAGATCTTGTATAGCTTACAATGTAAATGTAATCACCTTGAGTGATTGAGTGATACCTTGTCTCTGCTCGTCGGTAGCCTTTCTGTGTTCTTGATAACTTCTTTGATGTGTTTCTGTACTTTGCATGAATTCTCTTCTGCTGCTTAGATGCTCTCTATGGCCACTATCATTTTTCAAATGATTACAAGTCTCATTATATTACAAATGATTGAACATCTATTTATACTAGTTTCTAGCTCTATTCTTGATTCACACTTTTACAAATTAACTCTAGATCCAAGGCTTACAACTTGACCTTGATCTTTAGTTAGATATGTTTTAGATCCGTTAGGATGCTTTAAAACATTCACAATTTGCTTTCTTGATCCTCAAGTAAAGATTTAAAACAAATAAAAACTCTATAAATAGAATTAAATTGTTTTATCTGACATGTAAAGTCAGATCCACTTTTTGTGGGTTCTGTAACTGACTGTCGGTTCTGATGGTCGGGCTGCTCTGTTAGTTCTGTTGATTTTGTACCCCATCGGTGTCCCTTAATTGAACTGTTCATTGGGTATGCTTTGTCTGCTCCGCCGGTGATATTATCAATACTATATCATTGGTAATACTTTTCGTCAGTTTGACTCTTGTCAATGTTCATCGAGCAAGTCTATACTTATAATTTTTACAATAGGTATTTTCATCTGTTGTCTGTCGGTTATGCTTATACCGATGACCTTTATCATGTTTTTCCCTTTAATTATACTAATGGAAAAACTTAATGTCATCATTAAAGACATATTTAAGTAGCCATAGGTTATAGGTAGGAGATGTGGATGGGGTAATCAGATCCAGGAGTTTGACATGGATATCTAAATAACAAAGTTGGTTAGAGGACAAGGCCTTCCTAAACTTATGGCTAAATCAAATCTTGAGGCAGTTCAAGTAAATTAGGTGAGCTCTGATAAACCAATAGTAAGTATTGAAAATTTCCCTTGGTATATTGATATAATATATTTCTTCAATCACATGAAATTTCAAGAAGGTTTAAATGATAATAAAAAAAAGAGCAATAAAGTTACAAGCATCTAGGTATGTTTTGATACAAGGTGACTGATATTGGAAAAATAGAGAAGATGTTCATTTATTTTTTCTAGATATGGTATTAAAGGAGTTTCATGATGGATTATGTGGTGGTAGCTTCTCAACAAGAACTACCACCCATAAGATATTACATGTTGGGTATTATTGGCCACATGTTTTTAAAGATAGTTATACATATGTTAGAAAGTGTGAGGCTTGTCAAAAGTTTTCAGGAAAATTAAAATATGATGGTGCATTACCCCTTAGAAATATTTCCACTAAAGAGCCATTTAAAATGTTGGGGATAGATTTCATTGGTGAAATTTCTAATGTCTCTAGTGGACAACACAAATGGATTTTAGCTGCAACAGATTACTTTACTAAATGGATTGAGGCCATACCCTCTAGACAAGCTACAAGAAAGATGGCAATAAAATTATTAAAAAATAACATACTAAAAAAGTTTGGTGTACCTTTCAAGATTATTTGTGATAATGGAATGTATTTTAGATCCAAGGATTTCTCTGATTTTGGCAGTACTTATGGTATTAATTTTTCATACTCTTCCCCTTATCGTCCACAAGGAAATGGTCAAGAAGAGTCAAGTAACAAGAATATAATGAAAATCATAAAGAGAATGTTGAATAATAACAAAAGGGCACAGGACTCCAAATTACCTCTGGCACTTTGGGCGGATAGAATAATAGTAAAAAATTCTACAAGGTTTTCTCCTTATGAATTGGTCTATGTGAAATAGGCTAGGTTATCTTAGAACAATCTACTCCTTGTATATAAGTTTGTCAGAGAGGAACAACTAGAATACATGAATTTCATAGAGAATAGGATGGATCAGCTTGAAAAACTAGATGAAATTAGAAGAAGTGCACAAATTCATAATGTTAAGAATCAGATGCAAGTGAAAGCTTTGCATGATAAAAGGGCCAAAGTAAGGAATTTTGAGAAGGGAGATTTGGTGTTTAAATGGAATGCCAAAGATCAAGACAAAGGAAAGCATGGAAAGTTTGAAGCTTTGTGGCTAGGACCTTATATAATTTTTGATAATGTAGGAGAGAATAGTTATTTATTACAAGACACAGAAGGCCGCATTCAAGAATTCTCGACTCACGCTCAGTATCTGAAGCTATTTTTCTCTTGAAACAGGGAGTATTTCTGAAACTTTACATTTTTATTATGTCCTGTTATGTTCTATTTTGATGTGTTTGGTTGTGTTTCTTTTACTTCTATTTTGGTCTGATTCTCTAGATAAAACTGAGCTCTTGTTGTGTCCAAGTATGAACACACATCCCCAGAAAGAGCCACTAGTGGAACCCAAATTTACATATAGATTTTAATATTTAAAAAACTAAGGGAAGTACTCTTTTACCTATGTAAATAAATTCTTATGTTCTATGTTTTTTTTACCTTAGTATTATTCATATTTGAATTTATAATCTATTTGTTATGTGTGTTTTCGTGGTTTATTTGATTATTTTATACCTTTATGCAGATCTTCGGTGATTAAAATTCAATGAAGATCGACGGATGGCGCTATCTCTTAAACTGGAGATGACCTATCTTTATCCCTTAAGACATCATGACTAGCTTCCACATGTTTGATAAGGTCTCAGATGGGTGGGGTCAAAGACAATTAATCATCACGCAGATCAAACTTCATCCAATGGTCGACGTGATTCTGCAAACATAAGATTTCACAACCTTTATCCATCGAGGGATTATGATTGATTGCCATGTATCTGGGACCCACTTATCCTGAGTAATGATACACTAAAGATCTATGGTTAAATTTTTGCAAATATCTTTGGTGGGCATTATGCCTCAAAGCTAAGATGTGGTATGTTTAACCTTTAAGGCATCGTGACAGAGTGATATGTGGCATGGACCCGCTGAAGTCTGAGACAATAGGACATCAAGGATACAGTTGGTAGTTTCTAATTCATTGAGTAGGCTGAAAAGGATGCTCATCATTTATAAAGAATATTAAAATATGAGCTACTAAAGTCCCCATCTTTTAGCACGTGGGTAAGATCGACGATGGTGATTAAACAAAGCTCAAAAGATGACCGACTGTTAACAAGGGTTCAAAGATTGATCTACGATTAAGTTTGATGAAGAAAAATGGAAGGCATAATTCCTCAAAGGGAAGATGCACATCCTTTAGCCATTAAGGAATCACACCTAAAAGGTGTGTGTCTCAAACCCAAATATTCTGAGTAAGGATGATCGTATGGTAAAATGTGGAAAGGATCAATGGCTAGCGTGATCCTACAACTAGAATATGAATGTTTTTTATCCATTGTGGCATTGCGAGATTATGATATATTTCATTGATGATTAAAAAGACATAATTCCCAGGTGGCAGTGTTGACTAGGATTTTATTTTGTCTTTTTAATATTTTAATTATATCTTTCTGCCAGCTAGGGTTTTGTATACTAATTGATACATCATCGACATTCTCATGCAGGGTTTTGAAGGTGGTGAAACATGGATCCATCTGCCGAAGGGATAATGTGATCTTCATGAAATAATAAGGAAGATGAAGACGTGCATACATTCTTAGTAGAATATTCATGAGGATGGAGAATGTTGAAAATAGTCAACAATGTTGACGATCTGGTTTTTGATACTGAAATTGTTGTTCGTGATATCTAATATCATGCAAATTTTATACAAAGCATATAATGAACATATGGTCAAAGTACCATGATGTTCATAATGAAAAATCATTATTTAATTATCTGAGATGAATCAAAAAGGATTTGTTAAGTAACTATTGTTATTATCTTTATGGTTGACAACCATTTCTAACAAGGATGTTAATTACTCCTTAATTGTAACTAATGTTCAATTGTTGATCTTAGGATTAGGTTTTAGTTATCAAGAGACACATCAGTTTGAAGCTTGTATGCATCCTTTGGACTTTATACAAATAGAGATTCCAAGACCATGTTAAAGATGATAATTACAATTATTATTATTATTCTAGTTTGATCACAACTGCAACATGAACTCAAATGTACTATTTTACAAATTTAATAAAAGATAAGTGTTTTTTATCTCACTTGTAGTAAGAAATTTCAATTCATTTTAGTTAGTCCCTTGCAATTATCGAAGGAATTTTAATTTCTATTCTATTAATGCTTGTGTTGAGATCTTATATGTCTTATATCATTGTTTGATTATCAAGGAGTTTGTGAAAAGTTAGTGTTTCTGACTTTTCGTTCAACTGGTCTCCCAACCATAGGAGTTAAATTCATTTTAACTAACAAGGATATAAATAGACTTAATTTCTTTCCATCTATAGCATTTGAATAGTTGATGGTATTGGAATACATACTGTCTTCCAAAGTTGTACATATGATTGAAGTTGGATTGACTCTATTGCCCAAGTTGATATATGTACTGATCTTATTAATAATTGGATATAGTCATTTAGTTCATTGTTTTATGTTTCTGAGATATTCTAGCATTCAGTCATTTATATGTACTTTCAAAGCATTCCTACAAATCTCACAAATCATTCAGTTTTGTATTTTTATGTTGTATTGATTACAATTTGATTTCTTTCAAGTGCCTTGTACTACTTGAGAGAGAGAAGTTTGAAGTATATCTTATCTGCTATAAAATGCCTTATAACTTGAAGGATAGGTCAAGGTATAGGCCTACCAACCTTGGTTTCATAGAGCTACAATTCTAGAAGGTTCAAATTTTCCTTGGTTGAAACTTGTTACTTGGCCAAATCACTTGGGTTTCCCAGCATTCGATTGACAAGTCCATAGGAAATACAATCTATTTGATTTAGCCTTGATTATAGTATGAGACTACCACTATGGTTATGCTTGGTATTTGGAGAGACGTTGCCCGGGTCATCATAGAAATTCTTTTATCCTTATGATGGACCTAGTATGCATATTCTTATGTTGATGCATTATGGGTTTATATTTTATTGGATCAGACTAGATTTTGATGTAATTTATTTTCTCCCTTACTTATGTTGACGATTCTATGACACATTTCGTTGCATTAGGGATATTTGGTTAACTGGTTTTTATAGCAATGCAGTTGATTGTTTGAGTTGTGTGTATTGATTTGGAATAAGGAAATTGTATTCACAATAAGGTGAGTTGTGATTCTAATAAATGTTAGGTTATTAAATATTATTTATATGTGAATTTCAATTGATCAATTGAGTAGAGACGTGATTGAGTATGTAGTGATTTTCATTAAACGAGCAATAGGACAATGCAATTAAATATTAGATTGCTTAAATTAAATGGTTAACATGAAAATGTTATGATGATTATTATTATATGCATTGTGGTTAGTGGAATTAGATTATAATTATGATGATACAATTGGATTTAACTATATTGGAATGTGAATTGTGTTCTAAAGTAAAAAGTATGTCAATTGGGTATTGTAGGATGATTTTATTATGCATATGCTTTAATGTGTACATGTGTTTTCATGAGGAAATTGATTTGAAAATATTGTTTTGGATAATTGGTGAATTATGGGAATGCAGTTGCAAAGGATATCTTATTGAATGTTGTCAAATATTTATATTGATTATATGTATGGTTATTCCTTGGACTACAAATATTTGGATTTAGTGTGTAGAAAATTTGACAATGGAAATAAATCAGGGGATCCAAGGTTAGACTATTGTGAAATCCGTGCAAAGGCAAGGTTGTGTCTAATGAAGAGACAACCTCGTTGTTATGTAGTTTAATTCATAACTGTGATGTGTATGATTATATTATTTATAATTTTAAATTGTAATTATGTGATTATCCTAATGGACATGCCAAGTGTGTTATGTGATGTGTATTTTTTGGTGTCGCTTAACACTTATGGTGTGCATATGTGGCAATGACATTTCCATTTGGGGGATGATTGGTTGCAAAAATACCTAGGAGAGTACCTTCTAGGATCCCCATGAAAATTCACTTGGTTAGTGAGCCTTAAGTGTGGTAAATTTAAGAGGAACACGTAGGTAAACTTTAGGTGGGTTTTAAGAGGGTTGAGTTTCGGTTATTCTTGAAGGTCCATTTGGTATACCTATAGGTAAGGGTCATTATTAACCATAGGACCACCTAGATATGTTCCTTGATCCCTTCCAAAAGTTGGCTTTCCAAGATGGGCAAAAATCAAATTTTGAAAGGATGGCCTTGGGTAGACAACCTCTCATATCATCTGTGGGTTAATTATTTAGTCTTCCCAAGTCACCATTCCTAGTTCCCACTTTTGGGAAGAACAACCAATAGAAATCATGTATTCTTCCAAGAGGGTTGTGGGAACTATGTAGAGAATTTTTAGTGGGATATTCTAGGACTTAGAGTTGGTTAACCCACCCTCCAACTTTGGAGACAACTAAGGAGTTAGAGGAGATTTGGGAAAAGGAGAAGGACTTAGGACTTGGATCTCTTCATCAAACTTAATTGTTCCATTACTTGAGTTGAGGTTGGTTGCACCATATCCATGCTTTTTATGTTTCATGTGAGCAATAAATCTTATAGATGAATGTGTGTTGTTTTTCATGATTGTTTTTATGTTCATATGTGTATGAAAGTTTTTCAAGAAATGTGTTGTGAAGATTTTGTTGTTATGCCTTCATGGTAGTTTCTTTGTTTTCATAATTGTATGTTGTTTTGTGTGTGCAAGCCCAAACTCACCCTTGGGAGGGAACAATAGCCTTGGGATGAAGGGAATTATGACAACTTAGAGAGTGTAGAGTCCCTCCTCATGGAGGAGAGGGATATGAAAAATATTATGGGGTTTTCATTGCCATTGTATTGGGGGTCAAAAGGGGATTTTGGCATGTTGCAATTTGGGCGTCAAGGGATTTTGTGAGTATTGTTATACACTGAATTTGCGCCTCTGATCTCAAGCTCTCTTGGTCTTGATAATCCAGTATAACATGGGAATCATCTCAAGGTTGTGGGACCTTATGCTAACCGAGATGAGACCTCCAGGTTCTAGGNNNGTTCCTCTTGGATAATCACCTTAATTTGCTTCTTAAACAGGAAAGTAAATCTTTTGAGGGAAAGGGATAGAAGGATTGCATGAAAGGGAAATGACTGAAAGAAAACTACCTACTAGGTGATGCACCAAAATTAGGGCTTGGATCTCAGTATAGAGGAATAAAATTAATGAAGGAACCAGGTCAAATAAGTCACAACTCACTAGATAGGCTTGCATAATTATTTCATAGGAGGGTCTGAACAATGGACTCAACCTATGACCTGCAAACAAACATCCTTTTCTATAATTAGGTGTAGGAGTGAGACAAGACTGCTAGGGGCTGAAGTATACCCACAAAACATCTAAA
>MU227821.1:69106-81227 GCA_018584345.1 Thuja plicata
TGTAATTTGACTTGTAGAAATTTTATTCTTTTTTATAACCTTCTTATAAAAAAATATATTAAAAAACTTTTGATGATTTTAATTTTTATACAAAAGAAATTAAAAAGAAGAAAAAAATACTAAAAAGTAAAGCTAGGGCATGGTGGGGAGGCCTTTTCTCCCCCACCGTAGCCTTCCATTTGAAGGGAGGGAAAAGGAGGGAACTGACTCCACTGTGGTGGTCGCGGCCTTATGACAGCCACCACAATCACGGTCGAAGACCATGGTTTGCGGTGGAGGTCACGGGCAGTGGCGTATCACCACGGAATTCGTGCCCCACACCCTTATAGTTGCGTCGCCTCCCCAAAAATAAATCGCCCCCACACCTCATTTAAAATAAATGAAAATGGTGTAGGGTAGAGAGGGAAGGGCTTTGACCCTCCACACAAAAAGAATGATATTTTTCTTTCAAACCCCCATTTGGTTTAAAATACAAATGTATATACATACATATATATGTTTGTATATATGTATACATACATAGATATATATACATATATATACATACATATATATATACATATACACACACACATACATATTGTATATACATACACACATATGTGTGTATATATATAATACACACACACACACACACACACACACACACACACACACACACATATATATATATTTCCACCATGAAACCTTCAGCAAAAATATTGTAAAGGGGATTTATCTCTTCCAAAAACAAAAAAAAGAATTGCATAACCTTAAGATAAATTGTTCCCTAACCCTAATCCAAAAATCAGGGTTAGGGATGGAGAAATGGAAAAACAAAGAGATGAGGAAATGAGAAATAAGGAACAAAGATATATTTTAATTGATTTGGTTAATAATGTTATTTAAAAAGGTAAATCATTTGGTATTTTAATTTATTGAAAGATTTAGGTTAATTTAATGTAATAATTTAATAGGATTATTATAGTGGGAATTCCTCAATTTTCCTATTGGATATTCAGTAATTTCATTTAAATCAACTATAATATTTAATTACTACATTAGAATGTATATTACAAATAAAGTTAAGGGAGTGTAATGAGTTTATAATAAATTAATTTATGAATTTTTTTTTTAAAAAAAGAGGGTTAATTAAATTATAATGATGATAATGTTAGGGCTATATTAAAATGAATAGTCTATGTGTGGATTAGGTTTATTTGTTGTTTCAACATTAGGGTTCAAATTAACGAAACTGGATAAGGAAGTGTAATAATTCTCTTTAAAATTGATTAAATAGGAATTTAAAAGTTGTTCTTTAAATGGAGATATTTAAGTATGTCAATAACAATTACGTCAATTAAAATGTCATTAAACCTTAAGAAAGGGGGTGATTTAATTAATATTTTGAAATCGTCTTAACATTTCTATTTCGCTAACCAATTCATTTAAGAGTAACAAATCCGATCTAGATAATTAAACCTAATTAAACATGGACACTTAATTGAACTATGTCAAGCAACCATGATGAGAGATGTTGACATTTGTCATGATTCCCCTTGACCTCAATCGGTTTTAACCGGATACCTTTAGGAATTTATTAATTCCATCAAAGATGTAAACTCTGTAGAGAACATAGTAGATGCCTAGTAAACACTTGGATCCTTTTAATTGCAACCTTAGTTAATTTTATATGTTCAAAAAAAAATTGTTAGTGTGTTTTTGGTTGTAAAATTTGGGCATAATATTTTGGTAGTAAAGAAAATGTTCAACATGAGGAACCTTAAAACCATTACGCTTCACTTAGAAATATTTCAGGCTTGGGGAGGGACTCCCTAGTTATGCAAAAAACATACAGGTAGTAGAATACTAACCATGCAACCTAATTCCATCTTATTCATCTTATTCTACTTCTTTATTGCATCAATGTGAGTAGAATAAGACAAAATTAGGTTGTACTTGGGCACCTTAAATCTATGTATTATTATGCTTTCCACTTATAGAGTGATGTGTGTACACTTGGGTATAATAATAGATAGATATTCTTATTAATGATCAAAAAGTGTTTATCTATGGTGCTAGGTCATTTGGGTTAGTGATCATTGTCCCCAGAGTGCTTGGTAGTCTTAATTTTTGGGGAAAGGACGTGTTATTGTTTCAAATGTGCGGCATCCTTATGGGTTACTCCTAGTTGTGGAATCATGTGTGCCTAACATCCTTTCCTTGTGACCTCACTTTTATCATGCACTGAGTGTAGTGAGGCCCTTGTGTAAGTCATAACTATCCTTCATTGTGTATAGTAGAATTCCCTACCAAAACTTTAGAGTTATGCATAGGGTCAAATCGGTGTAGCCGATTTGGGGTTATATAGTAAGTTGTACCCCATTGGTGGGAAGAACCCTTGTTATTGGTAGTTGGCCTTTTGATAGAATGGTGAGAACCCCCTTTGAGAGTATGTGTCTTATATTACAACCTCATGATGATCCTTCGGCATAGATTTTTTGGTCGTAATATCTTGCTTAATGGAAAGTATTGCATTTTGTGAGAGAGATAAAGGAAACTTGTATTTATATTTATATTTCTATAGTTACTGGAAGTATAGTGATGCTTAGGTGAGGTGTGTATTATGTCACTTCTTGATAGGTAAGTATTGTATATGTGTCTTAAGGTTACTAAGAAGTGGTTCCCTCTGAATCCTGTGATGGATACTCCCTTTTATGTGTCTTCTTTTAATCACATTTTTTTGTGAATGACTTTCTTGATTTATTTATTTTATTGGTGGAACTTTCCACATGTTGTGTGAGCTAGCATATTTTGGGTATTTCTTAAGAATTGAATTAGTCACCAACTTCTCTATCTATTTCTTTATGAGAGTTTTCACATTTGATTTATTGTTGAAATGAGCTCGCTTTGAAATTGATGCAGAGGGTTTAGAGTTCTAGTGATTTCTTCTCCCAAAATGCTTATAACCTTTCCTAACCATCCAATGGTTACTCCTCCAAAGTGTTCTTCACCAATACATATCTCCTAGAACCTCCTTTCCAACTTTCCTCCTAGGTATATTTTTCTTGATCAAGACACAAATTTCATTCAATGACAACTAGTCCGACTAGCTCACTATTCCCCTTGATTCTTCACTAGATCTTCCCCTAGAACCCCAAACCCTTTATTAGGATCTTCCCCACACACCACATATACTCTTGCCTATGTTTTGGGTCCATTAAAATTCCTTTGTAAACATTTCCAACACTTTTGGACACTCCAACAATCCAATTGTTGCCAAATACACTAGGAGGCCTAATTGGGCTTATTCCTAGTAGGTATATTTTCACTATTTTGGGCCAAATGATCCCATTTCCTCAAAATAAAATCATAGAAGACCTTGAAAATATGAAAGCTATCCACTAGCCCTTCAATAATCCAAAACCATAGTTTCTCAATGCACCCACAACCCTATTTACTACTAGGACCTAGTTTTCAGCCTTATTTTTAGGCCTCTAGACAAGTCAGTACAAAAAGTATTCAATTTGGTCTTTGGTATTCTTTTCACCATATAAAACCATTTTATCCTTCAAGGTGACACATTAGGGCTTCCAAAAATTCCACTAAGTCATCCATCCAAGATCATGGGTGCTCAATTACAATCCAATCTTTACCCTGCCCAGGCTCACCTACTCCTAGCAGTCAGCTATAGGGCTTCACTCCAAGCCTGGTAATTAAATTTCAGGAACAAAAAGAGAAACAAAAAAAATATTTAAAGACCCTAACCCATCATCCCACATGGTTTTATCCATTTTCAACTGTGGATGCTTAGGTTAGAGCCATTTTTGCTCCTGCAACTTTGCAAATTGAACTTGCAGACACAGTGGCCTAAATTCTAATGTAAAACCACACTACCTTAACTTGAAAGAAAAAAAAAATCTGAAAAAAAAATCTAGTTCAAAGAAATACACCCCCATGGGGTCAGCTCACCTAATCTAATCTGTACACAACCATACAAAATGCAGAAAACATTGAGAATTACAATGAAACACAGAGAGTCATCCGTACAAAACATTTTCAAAAGTACTATACAATCCAAAAATCCATTAACCATCCCAAAATCATCAAAACGTGCTCAAATACCCAAGCATGGGTGGTTACAACTTCTCAACCTTCCATTTGCAACTTTTTGCAAAAGTTGCTCGAGCAACTTTTGAAAGTTGCTAGCAACTTTTTAGCACTTTTTGCTCTTTGACTATAATAGTCCACTCGGTGACTATTTTACACTCCTATAACCCTATTTAGGATACTTAGGGTCCTATAAGACACTAAAACCACAATTTACTCACAAATAGTAACTTTGACCATTCTAAGCCAAAATGACCATATTGTCACGTAGGAGCACTTTTGCTCTTTACAAACATGAATGAACAAGTTGAGATCCAAAACCTAATGGATTTTATTCAAACCCAAACTAATACTCCTAACACAACCCTAAACACACAAAGCACATCAAAAAGGGAGGTGCCCTGCACTAGAAATTCACTATTGAAATTTATAAATTCCTCATTTGGGCTTTTACATTTTTAAAAAAAATCTTGGTGACTATTCTGAATGTTTTATTTTGTTGGTTCGTCCTATGTTTTGTGATGTTATTAGGTCCAATGTGGGACACTGATAGAGCGTATAAGGGAGAACACCAAGGGGAGCATACTATTTTTTTCTTTTCGAGTAATACTAAACTTGTGGAATAGGATCTAAACTCTATTAAAATTCCACATGTTGTGCGGGCTAGCATCTTTTGGGAATTTCTTACGATTAGAATTAGTCACCAAATTCTATATCTATTTCTTTATGGTATTTGTCACATTTTATTTATTGTTGAAATGATCTCACTTTGCAATTCATTGTTTAAATTTATAAATTCCTCATTTGGGATTTTATATTTCTAATCTTGGTGACTATTCTGAATGTTTTCTTTTGCTGGACAGACCTATATTTTATGACATTATTAGGTCCAATGTGAGCCACTGATAGAGTGTATAAGGGAGAACACCAAGGGGAGCATACTATTTTGTTCTTTTCGGGTAATACTAAACTTGTGGAATAGGATCTCAACTCTATTTAAATGGTGTATCATGATTGGTAATTCTTTTAGAATAGAAAGGGAGTGCCATTGGTAATAATGTTAATGCATAGTGGCATAAACTATTCCAAACATACAAATTGAAATTTGGGCATTATATGAGTGTTTATACCACATTATGTGATTTTTAGTAAGTATGTACCATGAAAGGACTCTAGAGGCATGATTATTATTTTGGATAGTTAAAGGATAATTGGATGTTTTGACAACCTCTTTCTGTTCAAAAATTAGAATCGGTACATAGATGTTACTCCAGTTGATGACCTTGCATATCTTATTTGGTATTGGTCAAGCATTGAAATCTCACATTAAGCTCTAGCATGTATTCTCAGTATAATTCCTTCTTTTCGTTGATGTGAGTTAGGATGTGGGATGCTCCCTTTTCTTAACAATTCTATGATGAATATATGGGTAGGATTTAGTCATCATTTGATCTTTCGACCATGTTGTGGGCCTTGATGATCCTGTAATGATTACACCTTTATCTTCATATATAGATATGATTAAGTGTTGGCTAGGCCTTACCTCTTGGTGAGAATCCATGCTAGATATTTTTGATTACCAGAGGATGGATGGTTAAGCAAAATTCCTAGCTATGAGATGGTGGAAAACGAAAATTATGAGGCATAACTTACCCTCTAATGATTTTGTGCAAAGATGGGTGTAAGAGGATGTATGATTTATGAATTTTATTTCCACCTGGTGAAAGGTAAGACTGGGTTCCAATAGGTAAGTGGTCCTAGTTTCCTAAAATGTATGATCTCTCATCACTATAAGATCACATTTCTCCTATGCTGGGAAATTCATTTGTTCTCTATTTATCCCTTCAAATGGGAGGAGTACCTTTTTTTTTTCCTCTACTTTGGTAAGTAATTTTGTGTTCGAGAGGAAACCTTATGTGTGTGTGTGTGTGTGTGTGTGTGTGTTTTCTCTCAGTACACTTAAGTTGGGGATGGTATCCCTTTTAAAGAGTGCAAATGGGATAGAGAATATTCACCCTTTTCAAGGGTTTGGGAGAGTTAGTGAGATTCTAGTTGGGTGTAAGGGGTGCTCCAAGTGAATGTGGTAGTGCCTTGTTGTTAATCCAGATAATATTGTGCACAGGTTTCCCGAGTTGATAACTTGGAAGCTCTTGGCACAATGATCAAAGAAGGAACTTGGAGGTAATTTCTTGCTATTGGAAGCCTCTAGGTGGATTAGTGAGGTTTGCATTGTGTCTTGGGTGAAAAAGACCTTAGTGGATGTGTTTTTCTAGTTTGCATTGTATTCATGATTAAATGACCTTGTGAGAGTGTTGATGCTCTTTTGGTGTGTGCTAAATTCTTCCAGTAGATATCAAGTTGGCTGGTTAGGAATAGTTATGTTTTGAGTTGAAATTAAGGAAACCCCTATATGTGTACTCACATGTTGGATCAGATATTGATACCGCACCTTGGTGTGCTACCTTTGGTTTGATGCATCAACTTCAAGGAGTAAGCCTAGTCCTTGAGGGGATGATGTAGAGCATCCCTCATTCCCCTTCTATGTTTGATATCCCAAGGAGTGTGGATTGGATTTATTATTGTATTCATGACCATGTTTTACCCTTGTGAGATTTTACCCTCGGGGTGATCCATTAGCTACTTGATTTTGTGACATGTCTTGGCATTGAGATGTGAGGTGAGGTCTTATTATGTTTTGATATGACTGGCTGAGATGATCTTTTGATTCTATTATAGTCTTGTGAAAGTGTTTTATGTGATCCACTCTGTTTGATTTATCCTTGATTATATTCTTAGAATACCACTATAGTTGTGCTTGGTATTTGGAGAGACATTTCCCGGGTCATCATTGCAATTCATTTATCCTTATTATGGACCTAGTATGTGTATTATTATGTTGATGCATTATGGGTTTATATTTTATTGGATCATACTATATTTTTATGCTCTCTATTTTCTCCCTTACTCATAGTGATGATTCTATGACACATTATGTTGCATTAGGGTTAATTGGTTAACTAATTTTTATAGCATTGCAGTTGAGTGTTTGAGTTATGTGTACAAATTTGGAATAAGGAAATTGTATTCATAATAGGGTGAGTTGTGATTCTAATAAATGTTAGGTGATTAAATGTTATTTGAATGTGAAAATGAATTGATCAATTGAGTTGACTCATGATTGAGTATGTAGTGATGTTTATTAAATGAGTAATAGGATAATACAATTAAATAATAGATTGGTTAAATTACACGGTTAACATGACAATGTTGTGATGATTTACAATTATTATATAAATTATGGTTAGTGGAATTAGATTATAATTATGATGATGTAATTGGATTTAACTATATTAGAATGTGAATTATGTTCTAAAGTAAAATGGATGTCAATTGGGTATTGTAGGATGATTCAATTTTGCATATGCTTTAATGTGTAACTGTATTTTCATGAGGAAATTGATTTTTAAATATTTTTTTGGATAATTTGTGAATTATGGGAATCTAGTTGCAAAGGTTATATGCTTGAATGTTGTCAAATATTTACATTTATTATATGTATGGTTTTTCCTTGGAATAGTAATAGTTGGATTTAGGGTGCAGTAAATTTAACAATGGAAATAAATCAAGGGAACCAAGGTTAGACTATTGTGAAATTAGTGCAAAGCCAAGGTTGCGTCTAATGAAGAGACAACCTCATTGTTATGTAGTTTAATTCGTAACCATGATGTGTATGATTGTATTATTTATAATTTGTAAATTGTAATTATGTGATTATCCTAATGGACATGACAAGTGTGTTATGTGATATCAATTTTTGTGGTGTCAATTGACACTTGTGGTGTGCATATGTGGAAATGGCAAGTACATTTGGGGGATGATTGGTTGCAACCAAACCTAGGAGAGTATCTTGTAGGTGTTGGAGATTTACTTATGGCAGCTAGTTGATTGTATGTTTGTCATTGATGACAACATATAATATACAACAATGTTTTGTATGTACTTATTAGAATGATGATATTAACCCTTGCACGGTTATATTAATGTTGTAGACATGTTGTTGATTCTCTATTCATACACACAGAATAAGATTTGATGTTTCAGTTGTGTTGTATAATTCTATTAGTGGCAGTTACAGTTTCTAGAGTTTATCTATACAGAGCCAACGTATTTGCAATGGTTCTTGAGTTGTTATTATCTTCAGGATATGCGTGTTTTTATTCAATATTAGTTATGAGTTGAAGATAGTTATCTAAAGGTGCCAAACGTGTTTTAAAAAGATTGCAATGTTAGAGTTAATTTGGTGAAGCCGACTTTGTGAAGTGTCATGTCTATTCAGTTTATATTGCACGGTTGTAATTATGCTCGCATGATTAGTTTAGCCAACAAGGATGTTATGAAGAGTTTCCTAACACGTCCCATGATCTCATACTTTGAGGAAGATACTTATAGTAGTTCATTTGTGAATGCTAAGTGTGAATGATAAGATAAGTGATAGAAAAAGTACAGAGAAAAATATCAGTTGCATTTCATTCATCAAAGATCTATGTGAAGAAGTAGTGGAAGATTACAATACATTGGAACTGATCAAGACAGTAAGTCTACTCTACAAATCATCATCAAATATAGTGCATATCTATTCTATAGAAGGTTGTAGCCTTCACCATTGAAGCAGTGAGATTTTGGACAATGAGTCCTCACCCTTAATAGGGTTACTTGTAAAAGACTCCTAACAAGGTCAGACCCTTAACCAGGTCACTATACTTATTGCATTGTAAAGAACAAATCCTAACAGGGTTGCAAAATCTTCTAACAAGGATTATTATAAAAAAGTATAGTTCATTGTGGGTGCCAATTCCCACCAGGGTTTTTACCATTTGGTTTCCCCGTAACCAAACTGTGGTGTTGTCTATTGTGTTATCTGAATGTGCATTTACTTTATTGAATTTTGGAGTTAACAAAAGAAAAGAATTAAATTAGCTGATAACTGATTCACCCCCACCCTCTCAGTTATCCCTTGGGACTATTTTAACAATTGGTATCAGAGCCAAGTACCTTGAAGAGAAATCCTAATAGATTAAGGTAGATCAGATGGCATACTTTAGAAAAGAGAGTCCTAAGTTCGATGGAGAGAATTATCTTGATTGGAAGAACAAAATGATAACACATCTACAGTGTGTTGGTTTTGACATCTTTCAGATAGCCACATAAGAAGTTGTTATTCCCTCTCTAAAATATCTTACAAGAGGTGATGCTACCAGTAAACAAAAGGATATATTCAAAGCTAATGTAGTTGCCAAAGAAGCCCTTATAAAACACTATCTGACAGTGAATTTTTTGAGATCAAGAAAGTAGACAAGGCATACACAATATGGAAGTATTTAGAAGACATGTTTGAAGGAGGTATCCAAGAAAATAATGCACGTAGGAAGACATGGAAAAAGAAATACAAAAATCTTGAGATGTTACCTGAAGAGAACATTAGAGCATACAATTAGAGGATAAATGAAGCAGTTTCTGGAATCAGAAACAATGGTGGAGAAATCTCAGAAGAAGACATAATGGAAAAACTTATGACTACATTGACAAAAGACTATGAGAGCAAGATCAATATTCAAGATGAAACCATGCAATTTTCAAAAGACTTCAAGAGAGAGACTTTGATCAGTAAAATCTCTGCATTTGAGATATCAAGATTGAAGATTGAACCCAAAAGTGAAACAGCCTTCAAAGCATCAATACATGGTAAGAAAACTTTACACACTTCCAATGAGAAAGAAGAAGTTGATGAAGAGCTAGAAAAAATTATTGCCATGATTGCTAAAATAGAAAAGAAAGGAAAAGGAAAGTATGAAGGACAACTTCCATTCAAATATTTTTCATGCAACAAGTTGGTCACTTTGCATCCAAGTGTCCCACAAGAGTCAAGAAGTTCAGATCTGATTACAAACCTAAATACAAAAAGGAATGCTATCATGCTAAAGAAGGTGTAATAGATGAAGATTCAGGAGAGGATGAAATTGGATTTTTTTCCATTAAAGACATGGAAAAATTTCTTGAGGAAATGGACATTGAACATGAAAAGGAAGCACATGAGTTAGCCCTAATTTCCAAAGTAGACATCAGAGATGATTGGATCATTAACAACAGATGCTCTCACCACGTGACAGGTGATAAAGATAGATTTGTTTATCTGGATAAGTACAAAGGTGGTATGGTTAGATTTGGAGATAACACTCCTAAACCTATCATAGGCAGAGGATCTATCAGCCTAGATGGAAAGAAAAAGACAAATGATGTTCTGTATGTTGATGGATTACATCACAACTTACTAAGTGTTGGTCAGCTACTTGACAAAGGTTATCATTTGGAATTCGAAGAAAACAAATGCATTATTAACAAAAAAGAAGGTGTCATGATTGCATCCGGCTCAAAAACAAAAGGTAATGTTTTTCTTCTCAATTCAGATGTAAGTTGTTTTTTTGCAAAAGTGGATGGCAGTTGGTTATGGCACAAGAGACTCTGTCATATCAATATTGACAATATAGTAAAGATAAGCAATGTCAATGCAGTTAGAGACCTTCCAAGTATTGCAAGACCAGTTGACACAATGTGCAGGGAATGTGTTGTGGGAAAGCATATAAGGAGCTCTTTCAGGAGAAAGAAGAACTCAGCTAAGAACAAGTTAGACCTAGTGCATACAGATTTATGTGGTCCTACTCAAACCAGATCATACTACGGAGAAAGGTATTTCATTTTGTTTGTTGATGATTTTTCAAGGACGATGTGGGTTGCATTCTTAAAGAGAAGTATGAAGCCTTTGAGAAATTCAAAATATTCAAAGCTAAAGTTGAAAATGAATCGGGATTAAAACTAAAGTGTCTGAGATCGGATAGAGGAGGAGAATTCACCTCTGACTAGTTTTATGACTACTGTGAAGAACATGGAATCAAAAGACTTTTGAGTGCACCTAGAACCCCTTAGCAGAATGGGATTACAGAAAGAAGGAACATGATCATACTTGATACAACGCGCACTATGATGATTGAAGGAAAAGTTGTGCACACCTATTGGAGAGATTTATTCAATACAGTAGTCTATACTATCAATAGAACACAACTAAGACTAGGCACAGATAAGACACCTTATGAACTTTGGTTTGGTAATGTACCTACAGAAAAATACTTCAAAATCTTTGGCAGCAAGTGCTACATCAAGAGAGATGATGGTGTTGGTAAGTTTGATGCTAGAAGCGATGAATATATTTTCCTTGGTTATTCTACTAAAAGCAAAGCATACAGATGTTTCAATTTAAGATTAAAGAAGATAATTTAAAGTACTCATGTAAAGATTGATGAGAAGTTCATGGTTCAAGAAAGGTACTATGAATATGCACCTATAATTGAAGATGAACCCAAGCCCAACAACAAGAAAACTCTTATAGAAGAAATGTTTGATTGTATTGATGTATCATGCAATGACCCTGAATCAAGCAAAGAAGAATCATAGATTACAGAGGAGGCTATCACACCTAAAGTTTCAAAATTCACATCTAGGTACCATTCAAAAGATGATATCATTGGAGATCAGAGCAGCAGTGTTTTGACTAGATCTAAAGAAAAAAGTTTAACAGTTGATGAAGAGGTATGTTTACTTTCACAGATTAAACCTTTAAGTGTTGAAGATGCTTGAAAGGATTCTGATTGGAAGAAATCAATGGAAGAAGAATTAGATCAAATAATAAAAAATGATGCATGGGAATTGGTTCCTAGACCTAGTGACAAAAATGTGATTGGAACAAAGTGGGTATTCAGGAATAAGATGAATGAAGATGGTACAGTGGTCACAAATAAAGCAAGAATAGTGTGTAAAGGATATGCATAGAGGGGAGGGATAGATTACACTAACACATTTTCCCTTGTGAGAAGACTAGAAGCCATTAAGTTATTTTTGGCTTATGCAACATTCAAAGATTTTAAAGTATATCAAATGGATGTCAAATCAGCTTTTCTGAATGGTGACTTGAAGGAAGAAG
>MU227821.1:103911-118810 GCA_018584345.1 Thuja plicata
TGGTGTCATTAAACACATATGCCAGTAATATCAACAAACGTGAATCCAAACATTTGAATACAATGAATCGATATCCTTGAGCACAAGCACCAATAACATCAAATAATAGAGATAAAGCACTGGCTAGAGCATGACACCAGTAGAATGTTGTCATTTCAGAGAGCAACTCCCTCAACAATAAAATGAAATGCATCCAAATATGATGCCAGAGGCTTGAAAGATGAAGAAATCACATACCTTCTCCCGCACTCAGCTATCGCTCCTTTTCTCCCGCTCTCCAATTGAAATGAAAATGATGAGGCTGTTTCACTTTTTTTTTTAATGTATACCCCAAATCTATCAGATTTTAGATGGTCAATTAAACACCCATCAGAATACCGACATCATTGGGGCCTATTACAAAAAAAAACACCAAATTCGTAAGAAAAAGTTACCCGTCAGAAACTTCTGTCAAAATTTGGCCCCAAATGTAGTAGTAAAGTATCCAAATCATGGAACCTCTCTTTATGATGTTGAAAATAGGATCTTGACTTGATCCCCCTTTTTGCCAAATTTCAAACCCCCTATCCTTATCAATTTGGTCTTATTCCACCTTTTTCATGATGGATTTGACCTAAGCCTTTTTATCAAACTTGTCCTTTGTTCCAAAAATCTAATCCTTTCAAGTCAAGATCCTTATTAAACCTCATAAGGTTATGCTCCTAGATTTTTCTCCTTTCAAAAGATTAATTGTCAAAGTCCAAAAAAACCAAAAACACAGTTGCATAAACCTTAGCTTGCATTTGCATAACTTCCTTGCATTTCCAAAGTTGCATTTCAAACTTGCATTCCCAAAATTTCAAAAATTCCAAAAAAATTCTTGCATTTGCATATAGAAATCATGCCAGTTTTTACAAGGTCTCAAGCATCCAAGGGGAAACAAGATCCTCCTTTACCTATGTTTACGTCACAACCAGAATCACAATTACCTTTTGATCCAAGACAAGGTGTTGCTTACCATGATCAAACTGACCTAATCAACATGCAACAATTGGAAGGAGTGCATCAAACCTTTAATGAACCAAGACATGACACCTTCCCTCAAGAGCCTACTTCAAGAAATGACCTATGCAACAAGGGGTATCCTTCCAATTCTTCCCCAAACTTTGGCACTATTCAGTGGGGACCTTCCCCAAAATTTGACCCAATCTTTGTACTTATGCCACCTAGCCAAGGTAGTGTTCCTCCTACACCTAAGGAGGAAGGCCAACAATTTTATCAAATCAATCAAGTACAACCTAATCATTTGCAACAACAACCTATGCCAAACATGGATTGTGGATCTTATCAACCTCCTCCACCACCACCAGATAATCAAGATCAAGGCAATGCCTCAAGTCCCTCTTCAGATTCTGGTGACTCACATGGGACATTTGCTTCCTTCAAAGATTTACCTACAGAGGAAATTGATGAGGACATTAAGAACAATAAAATTCAGTAGACATTAAAATACCTTATGACTCAAGATCCACAATGGTATATCAAAGAGATTCAGAAGACAAATCCTCAACTATTTTTGGAATATCAAACTCCCCCACCATCTACTTTGGAAGAGAACCAAGCCGTAGTTGTGTGGGAGAGAGAAAAGTGAGAATAATCATTCGATGAGTTAGCTATGGAGCTAACACAAAAGCGATAGTGAAATGATTTAACTATCAATATTCCTCCAAGGGAAAAATACATACCATTTGATAATCCTTTATTTGAGGAAGAAGCACTCCCTCCTCTCAAGATGATAGATGCTACACAAATCCCTAAGAAAGGTCCTAAAAGAACATGGAGGATTGATTTAAATAATCGCTTACCAAAAAGATCAAATGAGACATTTGCATTTCCTTGGGGCATGCCATATGTACCCCCATTTGAAGAAACACAACCAAGTGGTCCTCCTTTCGTAGCACATACAACATTCCTAGGAAGCACTTCAAATGCAACAACGTCCAAAGGACCATTTAATGAACCACCATGGGTACCCACTTTTGATGTATCTATTGTGACTACTGCAACTGTACCAAATCCATTGCAAGATCGAAAGAAAAAGAGCCTTGTGGATATTACACTAATTCCACCTAAAGTGACACAACCAGCACAACAAGTGAAACAAGCCCAAGTGGCTCAAAAAGCACCACCTATAGATGTAGTGCAACCAATGCAACCCCAATTTGCAGCCCAAGTTAACATGATGTCTCAAGCACAACCAAAAAATTGTAAGATTACAAATCTTGATGGCATACTCGAACCACTTGGATTTCAACAAGCTAATAACATGAAACAACCAACAATGTCAATGGGTCAAGAATCTCATCCTGATGTACAACATGTGCAAGGTTTAAAGGTGTAACAAGTGCACCCACAACAACAACAACAACATACTCAAAAATATGTATAGTAGCAGCAACATGCTCTCCAACATCAACATGTATAGCAACAACAGAATGCTTTACAACAATAGTATATACAACAACAGTATGCTCAAATACAACAACATGTTCAACAACAACAACAACAACATGTTCAGCAACCATATGGTCAGCAGTAACAACCGCATGTTGCACAAAAAAAAAATGTGTCACAACAACAACCGCACGGGGCACAAATTCAGCAACAACAATATGCACCCCAATATCAACATCAAGTTTCCCAACTGTATTATACGACACATGGTCAGCAATACAATCCTCGACCAATAAATCAACAACATGTGGAAGATCACCAGCAACATGCCCAACAACATGTGGCATCAGTCCATGACATATCATCTGAATCGTCAGACTTAGATCGGGCCTCGAAATACAGTCGACATTTAAGGGATTCTAGACGGACACATCATTCTAATAAATGTAAAAAGGTAGTGAAGCCTTCATAGAATGAAGAAATGCTTCAAAAAATCCAATGCTTGCAGAAGAAACTAAATGATATGCAATTCAAGGACACAAAGCCACTCTATACGGAATGAGACCTATGTCCTAATCTGTTCGATCCAAGCATTTACATGCCTCCTTTTCCCAAGAATTTTGATGTACCCAAGTTTGAGAAATACAAAGGGAAAGGCAATCCAATCGATCACATTCAGGAATTTTATACGTCTTGCATCGAGGTTAATCATGATGACATGTATCTCATGCAACTCTTCCCTTGAAGCCTTGGGGGTCAAGCAATGAAGTGGTACTCTAAACTGACTGGCAATATTAGATCTTGGAAAGAACTAGCCGACAAATTCATCTCTCATTTTGCGTTCAACATATCAAGTGAGGTTATGCTAACTGACTTATGCACAACCAAACAAAAGGTTGGAGAATCCTTTATGACCTTCCTACTATGATGGAGGAATTTGGTGAGTCAATTCTATTATTTATCCAAAATCTGGTACCTAAGATGATGTATGAGCTCAATATTAAATGACCAAATACAATTCAAAAGCTCATGAAAAAGGGAATTGGCATCGAAGATGCTCTGATTGAAAAAGGAATATTAAAAATCAACAAGGAAAATCAGACTGTGAGCACTTCCAGTGACAAGCCAAAATTTTGGTCTCAGAATAAAAATGTCACAAATGACGGCATTGTTGACGCACAGACAGTTAATGTGACACAGTAGAAAGTGAGTCTCAAAGGACCCGCTGCTACCAATACATAGACAATGACTCAAGCGCCACCTCTGAAGCCAGCTCCAACACAACCTCAAGCACAAATGAATGATAATCGACAGCATCGACCGCTAAGGAATAGAGACAGACCACAAAGATAGTTCACGCCATTGGGTGAACCACTCCATTCAGTCCTACAATAGTTGTGACAAAACAATTACATTCAATTACCCGAGCTCTGCGATCCCCCAACAGTAAAACCCCCTTGGTGGGATGACAAAAAATACTGTGATTATCATCGAACAAAGGGACACAGAACCAATTCTTTCTACCAATTAAAACACAAGGTCCAAGACCTTATTGATGAAGGTGCAATTGAAGTTGAACCCACGGTGGGATCTTCCAACACTAACCATACTATCTTCACAAATCCCTTGGTTGATCATGAAAAGGAAAATGCCTCCACGTCAAATTCAAATTCCAAGAACAATGTCAATTATACTCGGACCGGTCATGACTATACCATCAATTGTTTCTCTGAGGCTGATTCATGTGTGTCCACTCTAACCTTCCAGGATAATAAAGATAGTAACCCTCAATTCGTAGTCGTTGCCCATCATACCAAGATTACTATGCCTGGCGCATCATCCAAACCCAAGGTACCTTCATATTACAACCTTGTTAACCAGTTGGGTAAGACCCCTGCCTTGATATCAATCCTTAATTTGCTGTGCACATCCCCTCAGCATAAGGAAGTCCTTAAAAAAGCTTTGAAAGAGTCCACTATTCCGATCGACATTGACACGAACCAGTTTCAGGTCATGATGGGGCACTTCTCTGCATCCCATCATGTCACATTTTCTAAAGATGATGTTCCACATGACCGACTTGGCCATAATGACCCTCTCCATCTAGAAGTCTTTATCCATAATGCCATGGTCTGGTGAGTCATGATAGACGGTGGAGCGGGACTTAACATTTGCACTTTGAAGGTCATTCTTGATCTTGGTTACAATGAGAGTGACATTGATCCTTCTAGGAGAATCACAATAAAGGCCTATGATGACGTTGAACATCCCTCCAAGGGAGTCATTATCCTGCCCATCAGAATTGGTCCCATTACTGAAAACACATTGGTGCAAGCCCGGGATCTTGACTTTCCCTATAACATGATCTTAGGACGCCCATGGATCCATGTCATGAAGGTGATTCCCTCTATGTACCATCAATGTCTAAAGTTCTTTCACAAGGGATTTGAAATCATTGTCCCAGGTGATCCTAACCCTTTCCAATTTTGTGTCAATCTAAGAGAAGGGCCCACATAATAGGTGCCTACCAATAGTGAAGCCACTTCATCCAAATCCTCCAAATATGATGCAGCCACCCTTGAAAAAATGATCAAAGGAAAGCTGAAGATTGAAGATAAAGGGTGTGGAGAGTATACCATGGCACAAGCTTTTCATATTGGGAAGCTTCCTCTCTCCCCGAAGTCTTATGGAAAACCAAAGTTATTGCAAGCACAACCACCCAAAACTACCATGAAGGTTATGCCCTCACCTACATTCACTCTATGGGGAGGTTTTCATAAAGAACATGTTTATGACAATGCATACAACTGGATTTTCCAAGATCAACAAAAATAGGAACAGGAGCCCACAAATATTCTCGTTGAAAGATACGGGCCCAGGTTCACACTCATGCAAAAAAAAGGATATGATGGCCACAGTGGCCTTGGAGTACACAAACAAGGAATTGTTGAACCAGTTTCTTCAAAAGGCCATCCCCTTCATCCGGGCATTGGATTCAAACCATTACAAATTGGCTCTTCAAATGCCAAAATGGCCTCATGTGAAAACCTAGAGGTTTCAAATGATGAAAAGGCATCTGGGGATCCCCCTTCTGAGTACACTACCAATTCAAATGAATGGGAATGGAACACATGTACTTCTAGTCCTTATGAGCTTGACCATTTCTTCCCTAACCCTATAGACCTTCCTATGGTAGATAAACATGTTAACATAATTCCCCCTCCTCTGGTAACCAATCCTGATCCCTGGTCTAGAATTTTCTGGGATCCCAGTCCTAAACCTTTAGTGCATGAAGTCTCTAACTCTGAAGACACTGATATTTACATATTTTCCATTACCTCTGGCCCTGAACACATCTGTTCCACTAACGATGACATCCCCCTAGTCTACCCTGAGCTTATTGATTGGGACAAGCAAGGACCACCAAGCTTGGATTGTTTCGAGAATGACAAAGTGATAACAGAATTCTTTGAGCTTCGAGAGGGCATACCATCTGGAAACCACAAAAGAGGATTCTCCATTGACCTTGTTTCTACAACATATCTAGGGGATTCAACTCCATCTTCTAGTCACAAAATTGAAAATGATAAAATCAAAAAATCAAAAAATAAAAAGAATAGGTCCTCTGGTGAAAACCAAAAGGTACTAGTTGACCATGAAAAATTAAAAGCAAAGGACGTATCTGAGGGTGAAAAACTCTTCAAGGCACCCAAGGATGGAAGACTAGACATACCCCCTCCAAAGGAGAAGTCAACATTGCTCATTGAAATGACCAAGGAGATTAACTTGGGAACACCAAACAACCCCAAGATCATACATTTTGCAGCATCACTCTCGCCAGAAGAGAAGGATGAGTTTGTCAGATTCTTCCTTGAGCACCAGATCAATTTTGCCTGGTCATATGCTGACATGCCTGGCCTGGATCCTGAACTAGTTCTTCACCATCTCCCTCTGAAGCCAAGTGTGAAGCCAGTAAAATAGAAGCTAAGAAAAATGCATCCCCAAATAGCTCTACTGGTAAAAGCAGAATTGAAGAAGCTATTGGATGCAAGATTTATCAGACCTATTGATTACATAGACTGGATCTCCAATCTAGTTCTTGTTAGTAAGCACGCTGGGGGCATACAGATATAAACTGATTTCTATGATTTAAATAAAGCATTCCCTAAAGATGATTTTCCTTTGTCCAACATCGACATGATTATCAACATGACTGTAGGTTATGATATGTTGTCACTGATGGATGGCTTCTCTAGTTACAACCAGATTCAAATTGCTCCCAAGGATCAAGCCAAGATAGCTTTCACCTGTCCTTGGGGAAACTATTGCTGGAATGTCATGCCCTTCGGCCTCAAGAATGCCGGAGAAACTTATCAACGGGCAATGAACACAATATTCCATGACTTTATGCACATCTTAATGGAAGACTATGTTGATGACATCCTCTGCAAATCTACAACTAGGAAAGATCATTTGAGTATTCTAGCCAAAATCTTTGAAGGAATGGAAGGGTATAAGCTCCATTTCAATGCCAAAAGGTGTTTTTTTAGAGTTGTTTCAAGAAAAATCCTAGGCTATATCATCTCTCAATGAGGTATCAAGGTGGACCCAAAAAAGGTGCAAGCCATTTTAGAAATGCCTTCACCAAACACTCTTAGGAAGCTAAGAAGTCTACAAGGAAAATTATAGTCTATCTGCCGATTTATTGCACAACTAGCAAATAAATCTACTACATAAAGGTGTGAATTTCCATTGGAATGACAAATGTGAGCACTCGTTCCAACAACTAAAATATTATCTATTGCGTCCACCAATCTTGATACCTCTCATCCCAGGGAAGCCATTTCTCTTGTACATTTCTACCACAGAAACCGCATTGGGTGCTCTTCTTGCACAACACGATGAACAAGGATGGGAAAGAGATATTTATTACATTAGCAGAACTTTGGTTGGATATTAATTAAACTACTCACTCATTGAACGAGCATGTCTTGCTGTGGTTTTCACCACATATAAGTTAAGACATTACATGCTACACCAGAAAACCATGCCCGTGTCACAGATTGATCCAATGATGTATCTCTTAGGCAAAGCATCTCTCACAGGTTTCCTAGATAAATGGGTCATGCTACTGAGTGATTTTGACATAGAATATGTGGGAAGAAAATAAATAAAAGGCCAGGTGATAGCAGATCATCTCGCAGAGGCACCAATTCCTAATGATCACCTGTTGCTTTCAGAATTTCCAGATGAGTCCATTTTTACCTTCACTAAATCTAATGAGTGGTAACTCTACTTTGATGGCTCACATACTAGGCATGGATTAGGTGCAGGCATCATGTTTGTCACCCTGCAAGGCGATGTCATTCCAAAATCTTATAGAATCGCATTTGCATGTACCAACAATATCGCCGAATATGAAGCTCTGGTCACTGGACTTAAACTTGCTATTCAATGGAAAATCTAGCACCTCAAGGTGTATGGTGATTCTCAATTGGTCATCTAACAGGTCACTGATGACTATGAAACTAAGGATGAAAATCTAGTACCTTACAAATAGCTGGCCGACTTTCTCAAGTAGAAATTTGTCACAATCAGTTTCTGCCAGCTTCCATGGGTACATAACAAGAAAGAAGATGCTATGGCCACTATTGCATCTATGATTGACATGCTGAATAATGAAGAGAGATGTGAATTTCTCATTGAGAAGCTATTTCTTCCAGCATTCAACATTCCACAATCCGAGCTCGTGTGTGACATTGTTGGTCCTGATTCCCCTTGGTATCAAGATGTCTATAATTGCCTACATGCCCAAATATTACCCCCTTCCTTATCCCAGAACAAGCATCAAGCTCTTATCCGTCAAGCCTCCCATTATGTCATCGTTGGTGATACCCTTTATAGGAGAGCCTATGACCAAACCCTCCTCAGATGCCTCAATTTGTGAGAGGCTGACACTGCCTTACATGAGGTCCATGATGGTATTTGTGGTGGACATTTCAATGGTTTGAGTCTCACCAAGAAGTTGGTTTGAGTAGGATACTACTGGCCTACCATGGAGAAAGATGCTCATAAATTTGCTAAAAAATGTTACAAGTGCTAGATTCAAGGTAATCTGATTCATGCTCCGGCACAGGATCTACAGCCAATGGTTTCTCCATGGCCCTTCTCTCAATGGGCATTTGACCTTGTAGGGAAGATCACAACCCTATCTTCTAATGGCCACAAGTATATCATCACAACCACTGAGTACTTTACCAAATGGGTGGAAGCTATCACCATGACATACATTACCGGCAAACAAGTTTCTAGATTCATCCTGAATTATATCATTTTCCATTATGGAGTTCCTCTGGCCATCATTACTAACCATGGTAGCCCATTCCAGAACAAGGATGTTAGCCAACTTTGTGAGAAATTCAAAATCTATCATGGATTCTCTAGCATCTACTATCTGCAAGGCAATGACCAAGCAGAGGCATCTAACAAAACCATCATTAAGATCCTACAAAATACTATCAATGATGTTGGCCATGATTGGCACTTACAACTCAACCCAGCTTAGTGGGCCTACAGGACCAACATCCACACCCCCACTAGTGCTACTCCGTACTCTCTTGTCTATAGCGCTGAGGCCATATTACCCATCGAGGTTGAAATCCCTTTATTGAGAGTATCCTTACAAGGCATTGTTGATGATGAACAATATAGAGTTTCCAGATTGCATGAGCTTGAGATGCTTGATGAGCAGCGACAAACTGGGTTGGTACACTTTCAAGCTGATCAGAATCATCTAAAACAGAGTTACAACAAGAAATTCTAAGCTCGCCACTTTGAGATCGGAGACTTGGTTCTCAAGATGAATTACAAAACCCAGCCACACAGAGAGAAGGCTGGAAAATTTGAACCAAATTGAGATGGCCCATATATAGTCACAGCATCATATGGGTCTAGAGTGTATTAGCTGGCAACACCAGAGGGAGAACCATTGCCAGAGGCACTAAACAACATGCACCTCGGTAAGTATTATGCATGATTTCTAAAAATTGCAAAACAAATTGCAAAAAGTTCCTGAAAAAAAAAGTACAAAAAAATTGAAATTTTTTTGAAAAATATAAAAAAAGACCAAAAAAAAAAATTCAAATATCTCAAAAAATCCTAAAAATCACAAAAATCCCTTCAAAAAATCTATAATAAATTTGTACATACTTGTCTTCTTTTTGTGAATCGAACATCATGTTTTCCGACATCAGTGGCAGAATCATCAAATCTGTGCTTAACAAAATCATATGCAATCGGAATCATTGTGACTCAACATTCAATCTATTTAAACTGTTCAATCTTTTGATCTTTTCTATCAATCAATCTTTCCAAGCTATCAATCAATTTGCAAATCTAAGCTACCAATCAATGAACATTTAATGAAAGTAACAAAAGATCAGAATGGCTATTGGCTCACATTATTTCATGAGTATTTAATATTTTCTTTTTTGATCATGTTCCTATGCTACTCGATGATATTATCTGAACTTATGAGAGTAGCCGAGATGGTTCATGACCAGTTGCTTTCACTTTATCTTTTTTCTGCCTGTTTGATGATCTCATGAAATTATGGGACATGTCTGCTACATGCTTTTGGGATAGAGAAGATCATCCTCTGTCTGCATCGTGTTTGTTCACACAAAAAGGATGACTTTTGCACTCTGGCTTTTGTGCCACGATGCATCGCATTTGCTTTTGCAATATCAAAATAAGCTCTTAACACAAATTGCACTTTGAAATCCCACTTCTTTCTACTAACATTTCTTCATCTAATTTATGCTTTCTACTAACAATTCTTCAGTCAGTCCTCGTAATCACCTTGGTCTAGTACTCTGGTACGTCAAAAACAAGTGCATCCTGCATACATGCATTCATAAAATTGAAAAACAATAGAAACATGTGCATTTTTGCATTCATTCATTTCTACATGATAAAAATTTCAAACATACATTTACATTTTCCATTTCATACATTTCAACAAGAAAAAGACAAAAACATTATTTCATGCATAACAAATATCATTGGGTAACAAAGGCAATACATTGCAATACATAAGCATCATCATATAAATAGGAAAGAAAAGCATCTACATAAGCATCCATCCTATGCATCATAAAATAGCTACATATCATATATCAATGTCTCAAAAAAGTATTAGAGCACAAAAATCAAGGTGTCTGTATACACTAAGGCCCGCAGGCTCACAACATATCACATGTCTATCAAAATTGTCCCTCTACTAGAGAGACCTCTTGTCAACCCCTACTCTCTCAATCCTCCTAATTCCTATCCTATCTAGAGGATGAGGCCCCCATGTCTGATGCCCTGTCTGTCCTGATCTAGGTATCCCCCTCGGTCCCAGCACTCCCCCACTACTCAGTGTCCTATGAGAGTGCGATGTGTTGGATGGTGCTCTATTACTCAGTGCCCACTGATCCCGTGCACATCTTTCTCATACACATCTCGCCAGTACCTCTTCTCCTCCTGGGCATCCCCTAGCATCCCTGTAATATCATGCACACCTACATCACTGATGGAACTGATAAACTGGTGTGCCTCCTCCTATGCATTTTGTGCTCTGGCAATAGCTGCATCCCTCTTTGCTATCAACCTGTCCATCTATGTTGTGAGCATTGATTGCTCAGTAATCCATGATGCATGATTTGTATCCCATGCATCTCTATATGTATCTCTCTCTAGTATCAATCTATCTATCTGGATCGTCAGCTCTGCGATGCGCTACGTTGCTCCTCCAATGTATCATCAGGACCCTGTGGTTGCTCATCCCTGTCCTCATCTATCTACATTGGCATATCACCGAGATCCTTGTCCTCATCATAATCATGCTCACCATCATCCTCATCCCCATTTGAATCATCATCATCCTCATCATCATCATCGTCATCCCCATCTGACTCCTCCTCCTCGTCCCCCTCATCCTCATCCTCCTCCTTAGTGATCTCATCTCTAGGCACCTACACTCTCGGTATCGCCACATCTAGATCTGTCAGAGGAATCGGCCTGTGCTGAGAAAACCATCTATCATACTCATCCATGGTCCCTGCATATGCCACATCTGCATCTGATCCCCATGGCCTGGGCTGTAACAGCGTGAACTCTACATAGGCCACCTAAGGCCTGAGTGTTGCATCCCATGTCTTAGCCTTAGCCCTCAATCTAGAAAATAGTGTTGTACCTGTTGACACTCCCTGTACCTCTCCAAACTGTCTCCTGACTTGCTCTAGGAGCTACATCTCAATCACTATATGACCCATCACAAACCTCCTGATGAGGTACCTCTCCTATCTATAGTAAGGCAAGTGATCTGCATCATCATCCCATCCAGGGCAATCTATTTTTGGACACCATGAAAAATCTCTCAACACATCTATCTCGTGATGGAAATACAATGTGTATCCTAGTGGGTCCTTTGCAAGCACCCCTCGGTAGCAATAAACATATGGAAAATCTGGCAGCACAACTCTCTGAGCAATAGGCCGAAACACAACTATGTGCTCGTAGGCCCACACCTACAACAATGTGATCCTAGTATTGATTGATAATCCTCCTCGATAGGCCAATGAATGGAGCTAGTAATAGGTCATCACGAGCATGCATGGCCCCCATATGAATATTGTGCCCTCCATGATCATCTACTTGAGCACTCCCCCCTATCCAATGGGGAACCCATGACCTCACCTGTCAGGAACCAAGAGGCATGCAATCACTCCACAAATCATAGCAATTGACCTATCATGCTGCCTAGCCATGGTCTCCCATCTAATCTCATAATCTTGAATGTCTAGATCATCATCATCACTCTCAAACAGTTGGTGCAATGCTGACCTCCCTATAATAGGATCGTACTCAGCTAGCTCACCATGAATCAGAATCGTGAGGATGCGTCATACATCCTCTAGTGTCACTGTCGTCTCCCCCATCGGCAGGTGGAAGGAACTGGTCTCCGAGTGCCATCACTCGGCTAACGTTGTGATCAACCCCCGGTTTGCCCTAATCTCAAGTATGTACATGATATAGTACAATCCTAGAGAAGTGAGAATCTACCTCTCATGTCTTCTCAACCTGCGGCGTATATCCAAACATGCCAATCTGCTCTCTTGTGTCTGTGGAACCGGCAGCTCCTCCTATGATCACCATGCGACTTTAGTCAACTTTCTATACTTTATGTTTCTTGTTGACTGACCTAGGACCTATTTTGACCTAGTTTGACCTAATTTTGACCTTGTCCTAGGGTTTTGACCATTTTAGGGAAGTTTAGGGTGGTTTAGGAACCCTCAGACCCTTTTTTGAGGCCTATCTAACCACTTACGTAGGTTATCTTACCACCTGCACAGAATGGCCTCCCACCTGCGCTGCCTACATAGGTGGTCATCCCACCTATGCTGCCTATGTAGGTGGGCATGTGACCTACACAGGTGGCACATGCCAGCCCTTGCTAGCCCTGTTTGACCCTCTAAATAGCCTAGGAAAGCATGCAAAGCAAGAAACCACTAAGAGGCTTCAATGTACTCACCTCAGGTCCCGCATCGGCCGACTGTCGGAAACTACGAACTCATTCCCCACGCTGAATCTCCGCTAGCACTCGATCCATCTTCCTTGCTCCAGAGCTCAATTCTTCCAAATGAGAGAGTGAAAATGAGCTCCAAAACCCCTTCCAAGCCCTTTTATAGCCTCTTGGTTTCCTAGATGGACGTGCAACCCTTGCATTTTGTATTGGTCGCGATGCTTTTGACACTCTGAACCTCATATCTTTTGTGTTTGACCTCTAATTTTTTATCCGATCGTTGTTGTGGATTCATCTCGACATTGTCGACAAATCGACCTATCACTTGCATTTTTCAAATGATTTCTCGAGGGGGAACCTATGTATCACATTATCACTGGGGCATGTTTTAATGTTATTTTCTTCAGGATTCTTTGACACAATGCTCATAATCGCATTGTATCAAAGAGGGGCAAAATGTAGACACCTAAAAATGGTTTGAGCCCACTGGTCTACGTGTTTTAACATTTTTCACATCACAATCAAAATGTTTTTTTGTGACCTAATTATTCCTCTATGTCGCACATATGATCTTTATTGTATAGCAACATTATGTCTTTCATCAATGATTGAATATTACAAAATTGTTTAATTATTTACTAACAATTCTACTTTCTCTATCAAAATGATCATTTTCCAAACCATTCCAAACCTTCCTAAACCGATCCTATTCAATCCTAAACCATTCCAAACCTTCCTAAATCATTTCAAATCTATCCTATTCTATTCCTAATCATTTGCATAATTGTCTGGACTCATTTCTGACCATTCTGGGGCATTGTCCAAGATTATCGATGCCTAATCAACCCAATTTCAAACCAATCAATCAAACCCTAATTCCAATTCAATCAATCTTATCATTTTAGGAGCATTGTCCAAGATCATCAATGCTTCGTATCCTTTCAATCAACCATTTGATAACACTGTCAAAGATCATCGGTGTTATCGCTATCAATCTATCAATTTCAATTCAATAGTGTTGTTCATTATTGTCAATACTATTTCTAATTATCATTTTGGGAACATTGTCAAAGATCATCGATGTTTCCCCATTGCAATATTATGATGCCATCAAATTTCATTGGCGCTTTTCAATCATTTCCCATCATCATTATTCAGGCACATTGTCAAAGTTCATCGATGCCTCGTGATTTCCTAAACTATTCTAGAACCCTCAGAATTAACCCTAATCCTTATCAATATTATCAAAATCCTTTCAATTCGACATTAACACCTTCAATTCGACCAATAATCTACTAATTTCCTACTTTGGATGAATAACCCATAATTTATACTAAGTCCTAATTGAATAAATAAACAAACTTTATTTATTTTCCATTTCCCTAAGTCTCCAATAATTAATTAATTTTTATTAATTAATTAGCTAATTTCAATTTATGAGATTTTATAATTTCATAAATCTAATTTTATCTTGAGGAATATTTGAGAATATTGAATTATGGATTTGGTTAAAGATTCATAATCTCACCTAAATATCATATCCCTTAATTGAGGATTCTTGTCCCTATTAAGGTGCTTCACAAATATTTTCAATATCTCTCCCCCATTTCATGCTTCCAAACATCCTACCAACCAAAATCTTGGTTGGTGCATTGATTTTGTTCAATCTCACCAAATTGTCTCTCATTTTCTATAAAATGGGATGCATTCCTCTCATTCAAGGTTAACCACGAGATTTTGACAAAACCTCAAGATCACTACCTCCTAGTAAGTCTCATTATCAATTCAAGCTTTCAAGGTTCTTTGTGCAATTGGTGTTTGTCAAAGAGCAACATATCAACCTCTATGGAGAAGAAAGGAGACCATTAGAACTACATTTGAAGGGAGTTTGCTTGTGTT
>MU227821.1:152593-192689 GCA_018584345.1 Thuja plicata
TTTTGATATAATAAGGTTTTGAGTCAAATTCCAATTCCCCAAGATGCAAAACCGGGATTTCAAAACCTGATTTTGTGATAATAAGGTTTTGAGTCAAATTCCAATTCCCCAAACAAATGGGGCCTTATAGCTGACCACATTTGATTCTATCTCATTGTACTTTATACTTCTTTATTTTTCTTCATTTTTAATAACATATGGTTATAATAGATGATGCTTTCATACACAATGCAAATGCACTTTCTAGTCTTCTGTGTGCCAAGAATTACACTATTTTACTGCTGTCAAATACAGGTTGTTCTATACCTTACATCTCATTACCATTCACTGTTATGAGACATACATATCCATTGCATTTAAGGTTTTTAATAGTCATTTATAATATTTGATCCTTAATCATTATTCATTACTTCAATGATTATTAATTTGTGCCTTCTGCCACTGTTATCATGTTCATTTGATGGCTTCTTTAGTTTATTTTGTTCTATTGATTGTAATTTTTCATGATGACTCTTGTCAGTCTTTCATTCTCTTATAGATTGTAGTAGTGACTCATCTTGACCTGTCTATGATGGTGTCCTTGGTCATCAATGCATAGTACTGCCCATGTTTTAAGGTATTGTTGGTTATATTTTGACAACTATCTAAACCCATGCCATGACTAACAACACCCAGGGGTATTGGATACAATTGAATTATAAAAACCATTATTTTGAAACCAGGTTTGACACATTTTACTCACTTGAAATAGTAAGAACCTTCTTATATAAATGTTCAGATACCATTGTCTAATGTTCATTATGACAATGTTTCTCTAATTTTTGACAGTCATGGAACTTTTGACATCATGAAACCTTTCCTTTGATATGGTTGACATCACTATTTAATTATTCTTCTATGATCAAAATGATACCTCCTTGTTGATTGCATCTTATTCATTGTTTGAGCAACTGATTATGAAATTACTCCTTAAATGGTCTTTGTCCCTTTAATGATTATTCTATCATCCATTACATTCATGCTCTATGATATTGGTTCAATTGATTTAAGTATTGATACTTGTGCTCATTAATAACAATATGTTCCTTTTGTCTAGAACCTTACAACCTTATTTTTTATATACCTGCAACCTGCTCACTGACATTTGGTATCACAAAGATGATTTCACATGCACTTATATCTATATTTTTTGAAAACCTTTTTCCCATACTCATTTTTCTATGTAATTTTACCAAATGTAATACACTCTATTTATCTTGTTGGCACTCACATAATATATTTGATGTTGTGAATATATTCTCACAATCTTTGATAGTTTGATCAGCTTGTATACTCTCCTATAGTTGATTGTATCTTTTTAATAAACTAAGCAAATTGAGCGAAATATTCCTATTCAGCATCCTCCAATGCCTGCTCTTTATAGAAATTGTGATCTTAATCATGTTTTTTATTAATGCTTCTTTGTGTGATGACTACGTTTCAGTTTGAAAAGACCTTGCTAGGTCCTCATGTTCCTTTCTGTAACTTTAAGCTCCAACATTCGACAATTATCCTGACAGAATAAAATATGAACTAAACCTTACCCTTCCATGACTTGAACTACTTGTAAGATATGGCTCCCTCTTTGTTTATATTCTTTTGATATGTTTTTGGTTCAATAATTATCTGAATATTGTTGCATACCTTTCATTACACCATGAAACTGTGCTTGATTCTTGTTGTCATTTTGTAGTGGTTGTAATGAAATTAATAACAAAATTATGGGTCTGTAAAATACCTTTATCACCTTGACATTGCTCCCTGAATATCAGTGCCCTTAAATACATTGACCTATCACTCCATTTTGAGATCTTAACTTGAATGCTATTAACCCAAATGTTATGTCAATATTCTAGTCTCATACTCTGTTGCTAATGCACATCATAAGGGTCATACTCCTTGTGAACCAGTCTGTGAAGTTATAGCTTGTAGTGGATTATTGGTTCATCTTTTCTAATGATATGCTCTCTTAACCCCTATTGTTCATTTCCACACTTTAATGTTCTGTAAATGCATCATGACGATGATGGCAGTGACATTCCACTATTACTGCACTTTAGAATTTGTGATCTCTTTGTACCTTCCCCATTGCATAAAATATTTTTTATGGAATTTTAAAGGCATTACTTGGACTCTTTTCCGAATACTCTTTTTATTTTATGAGATGTTTGATACCTACTTGGTTCCATTCATTTGTTCTTCATGTGTCCACTACATTCTTTCCTGTAACTAATATAGCCTTTTGTGTTTCTCTTTACGACTAGTAAGTTTTTGTAGTTATTAGACTAAAAGGTTTCAGGCCTAATAAGCCTATCCCTTTGATAGTCATGTCTCTCTTTCAAACCAAACAGGTTTCATATAATGAAAATATGTCCCTTTATGTTAGTGTGAAGGAACATTGAGAGGGGTGGTGGATTAGTGTTCTATAAATTCAAACTTTCAACACTCAAATTCCAAGACTGTTTAAAACAACTTTTGAACTCACAAGAACTTGCAACTATGAAACAATAGTGTGTTGACTATTTCATTGGAACTATGCATACTTCAATCAATCAAATTTCTTTCATGCCCATGTTGGCTATATGTTGGCATTATGGTGGTTTTGGAGGAGATATGAAGAGCAGTGATGAGTCAATGCATAATTGGTTGTCATTGATGGCAACGTATTCAATTATCATGATTGAAGTGACCGGTAAGAACTGTAAATGATCGGTAAAGGGAAGATCAACTATGTATGTTGAATGGTGTTCAGGAAGAACAATATCAGACATAGAATGAGGTATTGGTCGAGTTAAGGAAAGATTCAGGTGTTGCAATCATAGATGTAGTTTGTATATGGTAGGTGGAATCCATGATTCCAATCGTAACAGTTTATACCAAGTTTTGAATGAGAAGACAGTTTAACTATTTGGTCACCGATCAGAGTTTCATATTGATTTTGTTAAGGTGGTGGATTTGAGACTGGCATATTAGTTATAAATATTGGTAATACATTTGAGGATGATATATTGGATGTTGTTGACATTGATTTCGAGGAGGTTGGCTAATTTTTTGAGCCGATTGTGGTGGAAAGTTCTAAGTCTTGTGTGAACTAATGATAGTTCTATATAAGGAGCACTAAATCATTTAATTTAGGGTTGTGATCATATTATCAGGTTGGGAGATCTTGAATTGAAGGAGCAAACATCAGTTCAACGTCAGGAAGAAAAGGAGCAAAAAGGATCTGATAGGCAATCAATGTCATTCTAAAGATCAACATATATTGTTGTTCTCTAACAGTTGCAGTAGGTTAAATCCCTTAACCAGGTGAATTTTAACATGTTCTCATTTGTAAATCCTTTAACAGGGTAAATTCTTTATTGAGGTTTGAAATCCTCTAGCGAGGTAGATCATAATTGATTTTATTGTACTCCTAACAGTGTACTAATCACTGCTAACAGGGTGAACCCCCAGAAAGAGTATTTTTATCTCCTAACAGGGTAATCTCATTTTTGCAGTTAGTGGGCTTGTGGGTGTCATCCCCACCGTGGTTTTTTTCCTCTTACAAAGGTTTCAACGATAAAATATTTATGTTGTGTGTTGAGATTGTGGATGCTTGAAATTTTTTACTGTCATTTGTTTACTTCATTTATATACTTTGTTTTTTGGAAGTTATTAGTTCAGTTATTCATATCCGTGGTTGAATTTGTTCATTACCTATTTGTATTAATTCACCCCCCCCCATAAGGATTCCAACACTATATTGTAGAAACCCTAAGCCATATTATTAAGATTTTGATTTAATCTATGGTTTAGAAATTGCATGGTGCATGAATAGTAGTGATACTTACAATGATGCATCCATTTAGTAACCATGATATATGACTGTAACGATGAGGGGCAATTTTGTTCATAATTACTAGGGAAATTATACTGGTGGCTCTATTTTAATAAAAATGATTCTGGATGATATAAAAAGGATGGATTGGAATACACCATTGGGAGGAAACATTTCTGGTAGTTCCTCTTAGTATTGATAAACATCAAGCTTTTCCAATCATCATGGTATGTGAAATATAAATAGAGAGTGGTGATCGAGTTTAGAAAAGGCACCATTGTTTGACAAAGGTAATGAAGGCTATTTTGGTAGAGTCTATGCATAGAAATCAAGTGATTTCATGTCATTCTAAAATACTAATGCCAACAAATAATATAAGTTTGTTTATAAATCTATATTACCTAATTTCAATGAAGATCTATGGATTATAGCTCATCATTGGTGCATAAATTTTTTTAATATCCATGTTTCAAAATGGGAGATGGATTGTCAAATTAGCATTTCAAATGAATGTTGTACAAAAGGTCTCCCAAAAAATAATGTGTAGTCATTCCTTAGATCTTGCAAACACACAATGACCATGAAGTTAAATTTGAAACAACATATGCATGGAAGCCAATGTAGTTATAAGTGTCAGTAGGATATAAATGGAAAATAAAGAAATATAGAGGAACAATAGGAATTATAAATTTCTATTTGGTAAGACAAATGTGAAAAGTAAGTCATTTCATTTGGAAATTAATGAGGTTAAAAAAATTGAAACACAAAGAAGCATTATTTCTACAAAAAGTAAATGTGCAAATAACTATTTTTTAGAGCATAAATTTATGTGCCTGGATGATTTTATAGCACAAAGGAAATTGTTTAAATCATGGGGGCACAAAGTATGGAAATAAATATTATTAATTTATTATCAAAAATGAAGTGTTGTGACAAGGTATTTTTTACAAAGTGTGGAAATTATTTCATGAGAGGTGAAGTGATGATTTCCAGTAAAAGTGCAATTAAAAGATTTTCTCACAAGTAAAGATATGTAACAAAGGTGTATAACTTCCCTAGAAATTGAAAGTGTTCTCACTATGAAATGCAAGGTCAGAATATTTTACTAGAAGCGTATGTGTGAAATATTTTTAAGAGAAATGTAATAACGTAAAGTTTCAAGGAAGAGTATAATGTTTTCACCCCAAAGATGAAAGTATGTTTACATAATGTGATAGATGGGTGAAATTTTTTATCTAATGGGGCAAATAATAAAGTGAAAGAGATTTCCACTAAAAGAGTGAAATGTTTTCACTTTAAAATTATAAACAACTTACACATGGCGATTTCATTATGAAATAGAGAAATTGTTTTATTCATAAAACATAAGGTGTTGCAATAAGATACATAAACCAAATGTGAAATTTTTTTACATGTGAGTGAAGGGAAAAAGAAATGTGCAACAAGCCTCTTTTCTCAATTTTAAAATGGCATTCACAGGGAAGAATCATCTTTCATTTGCAAACAGGAAATAATTAAATTACAAGAATACTAGAAGAGGCCAAGTAAGAAATGAAAGTGACATTATTTTTTAGTTTCAAAAAAGGGACATAGAGCAACTCAAAAGGGATATTGAAACTACAAAGGGGATTTATTTTTAGGTAGATAAATAGAAAGAAAATGTGATCATATATTTTGCAAAGGGGGGGAGAAAAAGATCAAATAAATTAGAGAGTAGATAAGATACATTCCAAAGGATGTTTGAAGAGAGATGAAAGGTGGATTCAACAACAAATCAGATTTGGAAGGAAAAATGTCAGCTAAAAGTTCAATTTAGAAGCTTTCTCTTCTTCTATATAATCTTCTCTTATTTCATTTCAAAGGGTTCTAATTTTATTTTTAGTAGAGGCAGACAAAATACTTGTGTATATTGTAAAGTGTTTCAGGTTTGGGTGAAGTAGGTAGATGTCATTCATTAGTTTTTCAGCTTCAGAGTGTTTTGAACTAAGATTTATGAATGAATTCTACATGATAGTAGTATCCATGACTGAGATGTGGTACTTTTTCAAGTTCAAATGATAAAGTATTATTCAAACTAGTCAAGCACACATACTATATTGAATTATATTTGTAATTGCCTACTACTTAAAGAGCGGTATAAAGGCTCTTATAAATATAATGAGAATATTATATTTCAGGTGAATTATCAAGTATGGTTATAGTTACCTTGTTGTTACAAAGTGTTGTAGAATTTCCAAAGCATGCTTATGTGTTGCAACATATAATGTTTTCTATATGACTCTATTGCCCTTATCTAGGCACTGCTCAATCATGTACAAGTTTATTTTAGTTTGGTTCCATCATTCAAAGTGTCAGAATCAACTTTACTTTCATGTTGTAGGAATAAGTTTAGTATTACTTTGTTCTTAGCAATGTTAAGTGCAACTGGGATTATGCATTAAACCAGTGAAGTATAAACACCCATTACTTATTAATCTAAGAACTATCCAATTCTAAAGCTTTGTAGTTATTTTTAAAGTGATTTCATGATATGGTTCATATTTTCAAGTAGGAACACCCTTTTAAGTTTAGTGGGTCTCTAAGTGAAGAAGGCTTTAATACCTTGTTTGTTACAATTTCTTGTCTTCAGTTTGTTGATGATGTTGAGTATATGGTCTAGATTCTCAATCCCATGATCTAGGTCTTATGTTTTCTCTTAGGATTGAAGGTAGGAAGAAAAATCACTAATAGATTGGGTAATCCAGTGGGGGCCCATTGTAATATCCTTGTGGATAGAGTCAAGGGTGTAAAACAATCTAAAAAAACTATTTTCGATTTGATATTTTTTAGCTTAGACATCATTTTGTTGCAGGAAGTTTTAACAAAATTTTGACTTTGTTGGTGACAACTTAGAATGAATATGTATTCCAAATGGCTTCCAATTATTTGAATTTTTTTCTATACAAAGTGTGTATATATAAACTATACCTTCATGAAATTAAGGTGTAATCTATCAATTCTATGGAAACAAAAGTATAATTTAAACTAAAGAATTGACAAAATAACATTTAACATTCCATGGCTCTCTAACTAAGCATGCTAATGAAGCTCTCAGCCTTAATCTCCATTAGTGACAACCCTAGAATGAGAATTGATGTATGATGATGCCTAATCTAGCTCACAACTCTCAAATTGCAATGCAATTTCATTCAATTATGCTCAAATTATGCTCAATTATGCTCTCAACTGCTATGCTCTTGATAAAATTCTCTATAGTGTAGATGCAATTTCTCATGAATGTCTAGGATTCTTAATTCTCTCAAAATGGTTGGTATTTATAGGATTTCCCAAGGCTACGCGGTTAGAGTTAAGTTGATCATGATCAAAGCATGGTTGAGTTGAAAACTTTCAAATGGTTTCAAATGGGGAGACCATTTAAATGGTGGTCTCAAAGGTTGGGACAAAGAGACAAACCGAGTGGTGAGGATTTTAAAGATTAAAATGAGTGATCAAGATTGCAAAGTTTGCAGTGATCCATGTGCTTTAAATCCTTGATTCTCATTGGTTATTCAAATTCTTGTCCCCTTTGTTGAAGAAAATTAGGATTTAATTAATTCAATTAATTAATTAAATTAGCCATGTAAGGGAATAGGTTGATTTTGATTTTTGATTTAAACTATACAATCAATTGATTAAATCAATTATATAGCTTTGATTTATCCCTTTTAGGCTTATATTTAATTAATTGATATATTTATTAATTGATCCTTTGATTTGATGTAATTTAGTCCCTTTTGATTGAATTGGTCCATTGATTTGGTAAAATTGTCTTCTGATCGATTGAAATACACCTGACCAAATTTGGTGTCTACAAATGCCCATCTTTGAATTGATGTGCGAAGCACATTGATTCAAAGAAAATTGATGTCCTGATCTGATTGATTGATTGATTAATATCTGATACAACGATGTCTGATGTAAAAATATGATGTGAAACCTGATAACGAGAAACTGATGATGAAAAACCCTGATGTTTGATGAACTGCCTGATAAAAAACTTGATGCAAAAATGCCCCACTGATAGCAATTTGAAATTTTAGTGCCCCAGATTTTGTTTGAAATTGCGAACATGTGATAACAACAATGTTTTGACCATATGATGCCCACTCATAAATGAAAATGGAATTGATAGTAGAGGCAACAAGATATTGAAGAAAGAAATAATTAGATCAATTATGTTTTCATTTCTAAAAACAAGATGAAAAATCGATCACAATATGCCCTGGTGGTGAAAAATGTCACTTTTAGGTTAAAAAGGGTAAAAATCTCATGAAAATTAGGTCAAAAAGGTATAAATAGAAGTAAAAATATCATTTTTACTATTCATTTTCACTTTTGACCTCCCATTTTTGCTCTAAGACTTTGTGAGATTACGACGAAGGTGGTCTCCATACGAGAGCATCAATTCAAGGGAGGGCACAAATTCCAGAGACCAACCGACTATGGACCTCTGGTGAGTGATTTTTACCTCCTCCAACATTTATTACTTTATTTATTGCATTTAAATGATGTTTCAACGCCTAGTTAGGGATTTCCATGCATTTTTTTGTCAAGTTACGCGTAGTATGATGTTAAGTTACACATAGATAAGTAAAGTGACACATCTGCGTAGTAAAGCGACATGTAGCAACTCGCAAAATGTTGCGTAGGAAAAATCCCTACTCACGCATAGTAAAAAATGAAATCACACATATGAAACCCTAGCCAAAACCCTAGATTTAAGTTACACGTACAAGTGATTAACTCACGCGTATGCTGCAAAGTATTGCATACTAGGTCAAGTTACGCCTATGAATGATGAAATACCATGTATGATAGGTAAAGTTACGCGTAACTTGAAATGATGTGTACACCCTTTTAAATTGCGCGTACACAGGAAAAATGATGCCTAATTGCAAAGATTGAAAAACCTTTATCATAATTTTTCATCTCTGATAGAATGAATACCAAATTGATAATAAAGATAAACAGGGTGGATTTAGTAATGAAAGACGTGTTTAGGATATTAGGATGATCGGTTAGATGGATGTTTGATTATATCAATCTGATTAATAGGATAGGATAAACTGATGTATTTTCCCCTCTCATGATATAAAGTTAGGAAAAATAATTGATGTTGTTCAAAAAGAGCGATAGGTTGATTTCATAATTGATTGATGTAGAATAATCCATTTAAATGATGATACTAATCGAATTCACTTGATTTGCAAAAATAGGTTCCATTCCGAGAGTTATATGTTTGAAGTGTTCCAACTTGGCTTGCTGATATGGTATATCAGTTGTCAAGTCATGAGAGACGCATTATTGGTAGATGCGGGTTATTTTACCTCCTAGAGCTTCCTCAGTTCCAGATGAACCATGGACTTCTCATAGCTATGACAGAGCAATGGCACTCTGACCATAATACCTTCCATATGCCCATGGGAGAGATGGCGATTACACCTGAGGACATGTATAGATTGCTGTAGATCCCGACTCGAGGAGAGAAGGTTTATTATGACCAGGTATACGATGGCAGCTGTAACCACCCTAATTTGGTATGCTCTAACCATTAACCCTATTTTCCCTAAGTGTGATCATACCCCTAATTATGTCAAGACAATTCTTCAATTTATTGACATAATTTATTTAAATCAAATTTAATCTCCTAAGTGATTTAATCACTAAATTACATTAATTGCCTTAGCCAATTAAATCAAGTCAAAAACAAATAAAAAACATGGCTAAAGTAATTAATAAAAAAGAATTAAATAAATCCTAATTATAACTCCATTTGCAAAAGGGAAAGTCAAATCCCTAGAACAAGAGTTTAATCACTTGGATCATCTCACATGGATCACCAAAGATTCAATCTACACCTCTCTTCCACTTTCAATCCTAACCTCTCATTCACCAAATTCTTCTATAAATGGAATGAATTTTAAGCTCAATGGGCCCCTAATTTGAGAATTCAATTTGCAAACTTATGCTACTCTTATTTTCATATATCTTAGCATTTTAGCTCATCTTTCATAGAATTGCTATAATCTTTTAATTTGGAGCTTTAAAATGAACGTTTCTTGAGCATTTAGATTTAATTTCTTTCAAATCTTCCATTCTAAGCTTGTATATGTCACTGATTAATGCATAATCTGAGGGCAATTATAGCATTCTTCACACTCTTCTTAGATAGGAAGCAATAGGTCAATTTTAGTGATTAATATGCTTGCTAACTCTTATTTTCATGTTCTTTCACTAATATAATGACTTATTGAAGTGTTGTGTTACAGACAACAGGCACACAAAATAACACACATTTTCGGCACCCACCGTGGGGCTGATCCTCAGATTTTACCTCACTTTCTCTTCATTTTGGCTAAATTGTCTTCTTTATTTTTGGGTACAGAGTCGCCTTTAGTCACCAAGGCTCGCATGCAGGAAATGACATCACATTGAGGAAATTGGATCGCATCCATTAAATCCCCTATCACATTTGGTAAAGGTTCGCATCCCGTATATCTTGTGTCGCCTTTTGTGCAAAGCATCACATCTAGGAAAGGGTCTCGCATACAGGTTTTCTACGATCACATCTGGTCATTTGATTTGAAAATTAAAATGTCTAACCACTAATCTTGTGACCTTGTTTGCTTCTATCCTTTCAACGGCCTATTTTTTTATTGCAGATTGTTGTCAGCCTTTTTTTCTCAAAAAGGTGGAGAGAAATTACTAACTTGTGGTTTGCAGATGGTTTGATGGTTTAATTTGATTTTATTTGTTCAAAGAATTGAAACTAAGGACATTTTCCAATCATTTGCTAAATCAATCAGAAGATTATGCTCTTTTCCTTCAAGGAAAATCAGAAACTCTAAAATTGATCTAGGATTTGAGAAGAATTTGTGGATAATTGAACAAAGGCAAACTCTCATTGTTTAAATTTTGTTTGGAAAGTAATTGAACAACACAAAGCACTTAATCTTGTGGATAATTGAACAAGTTTCATTGTATAATTCCTTTTGGAGAGTAATTGAACAACACAAAGCATTAAATCTTGTGGGAGAAAGAACAATTCATTGTCTAATTTTGGATAGAAATTGAACAAGCAAATCACCTAACTTTGGGTAAATTGAACAAACAAAATTTGCTTTTCAAGTACTTTGTGCTTTCATAAAATAGGAATTAAGAATCAAACTTAAACTTGTCACTTAGTCTCACTACAGAATTTTCTCTTCCTTCCAAGTGGAGGAATCAAAGACTCGTCATGGGAGATTGAGTTTTGAGTGAATTCATTTGAGGGAAAGAATTGGTTGGAGTGTTTGTGGGAGAAAATGACATGGAATAAGAGAGTATGCTTTTCTTCTTTTGAAGAATCAAAAATCTAGAACTCCTAAGCTAGCAAATCCTTTGTTATGCTTTCAAAACATTAGAGGGCCTGTCGATTGAGGAAACAATCTCTTGGGATGACCCAAGTGAGGATAGGTTTACGCCAACCCTTCCAACTCACTATAATCAATACACTTCCTTGCAGGCTAAAACCTCAGAAGACGTAGTCAGTTTTGTTCCTGGAATTACGACATTATTCCTTGAACATTCTTGAGTGTGTGTAGAGCAAAGCTGCTTGAATCTTGCTTGCAAGACCACATATTTGAGTACTTATAGGGCTATATGCCTCACTTTTGTCTTGTGCAATTCTATGGGGGACGATTACGAATGGATGCCCAAAAATACAAAACACTTGAAGTGAAAAAAAACCTGATTCATCTCTGAAAGGGTGATAATCTTTGTGCAAGGAAAATAGTAATTGCCCCAAGATACTCGTCATTTTGTGCCCTCACTTGCGTTTGGAGTCGGCGCTAATATGGAATCGTGACTGGAGCCTTTGCGTGCTTGGTGATGACCATATTTTGATTAGCATTTGAGTGTGTACCTGAGTCTACGAGCAAAGATTTTTATTCTATGCTTAGAAACTAGGGAATAGGGAAAGTGTTTTTTTTCACCCCCAACAAAGAAACGTTGCTTGATGTGCTTTAAACTCACTAAAAAGATAACTCCAAAAGAAAGGCAATAATATTCATTCCCTGACATACAAGTTGTTTCCAACTCACTGGAAAGTCTCAGAAAAACCTACTGTTAAACAAAACTTCACGAACTTCGAGACAAAACAAGCAAAACATGAAAAAACATCAGAGGCTCATTTCTAGTCTGTCTTAGGTCGCATCTGGTTGCATTAGCTCGCATCTAGGGAGAAAATTCACTTTTAGTCATTTATGCCTCTCATCTAGGGAGAAAGCTCACATCCTGTATTTCAAAGCTCGCATTCAGGATATCAAATCTCGCATCTGGTTAAGAAAAACCTTGCATTCAGTGTGTCGCATCTAGGACAGTGGGCACTTGCAAATTTGTATCTCAAAGAAATCCAGTATATTTGGATACCCTTTTGGCTTTTTAGTCTGGTCCTATTGCTTTTTCTTGTCCACCTGTTGCTGTTTCAAAACTTTTTCAGAAGTCTACCTTGCATGTCCTTTTGGGTTCTCACAATTGGTCTCAAAACATGTGGTCTACTCACTTTTCAAAATAATGTTTTGATGTTGATGATGGATAACTGCTTATCAAACCCTAGACCAGTGCCTTTTTTTGGGAAGATAGTCAAATGAGATATAAATCCATAGTAAAGTAATTAATGGAAATACAACATATAGTACAGATAGAGTGCCTTACAAGTTACCTTTTCATTTCTATACCCCTGTATCAAATCCTCACACTAATGTTTAACCCTCTGGAATCACTCACAAGAATTACTCCCTCCTTGAAAGAAACTTATAAGCAATTACACAGCTACCTTATAACTGGTATGTTTAAGATGCCTTACAAATTAAAAATACAAGAGCATAAACATAAATATAAGAAGACAACAAAGATATAGAACAAGAAACTGCACTGTATTTTATTAATATGTTGTTGCTTCAATACATTCAAAGACTAAAAGCTTAAAAACTTAGACAAAATGAGAAGTCTGCCTCACAGTTGTATATTTCACCATGCCTATAATTATGTTACAACTTTCTATTTATAGAGTACTAGCCATATTGGAATCCTTAAACATTAAGAATGCAACAAGCTTCAGATGGCTAGACCTAACCCTAAAGGTACTAAAAGAAAAAAATGCTTTTAGACCTTCAAGCGATGAAAAGACAAAATAATGAAAAGATCAAATCTAATTTCCAAATCTTTGATAGCTGGAACCTTTGTCTATACATGTTATGGATAACCTCTTTTAGTTATTACAAGACCTAGTGATTGCCAATATAGGTTAACTTACACTACATATCAGAGCCGAGGATAATGGGTTTTGAATCCTGGTCTGACAGAGTCCAAGTAAATTTATAACAAAACTAGATAAACAAAATCAAATGGATTTAATCATGTGACGGCAATAGTCAAAGGTATTTGTTTATTCCACACCGACTGTGTAAGATGAAGACCAGTTAATTAAATGGCAGCTAACTGTGAATGCATCGAAGGGATTTAAAATGAGATGTTAATGCTTCTACTGGTTTCGTAACACACAACATATAGACTATTCAACCACATACCCGATGTTGTAGATACATAATGAATCTTACAGCCACATATGCCAAATAGATTAACAAGGTTATTAAATCCCTTTATTCATTAACGTGCTGATAACATAAAAAGATGGAATATGCTATTAACCTCGGGTGTTGGATATGCTGCTAGCGTAGGGTCTGGCTCTTCACAATCTGGAATAAGCTATGTTCCTATATCCCTTGGTGTGTAGCTTAGAAGATGGAAATCCTTCGCGCACTACAGTCCTCCTTCGCGTGCTGCAACACTTCATATAATTTGCCCTAAAAAATGAAATGAGAATTGAAATCTTTTTTTTTAAGTTATATGCCTGTGTTTGTCGATATTTCGATCGACATGGTATTGGTCGAAATATCGACCAACATGGGCATGGATTAAAAAAAACAAATTTTTCCTTCTATAATCCGACCAACCTAAACCTTTTTAATTAATGGTCGATAATTTTGGTAGAAAAATGAGGTCAAATGTACTAGTGTAGTCTTTTTTGATGATTATCCTCCCTGTGCTCATAGATCAGGTGCCAGGTGCCTCTTCACTCTTCATCTAATATATCAAGGTCAATGGCTACAAGATTTTTCTTCTTGGGATTTGTGTTGTTATCCCATTATGTAACCTCTACCTTCGAAGGCCAATTAAAGCTCTGGATGTTCTATAATTGTTCCTTTTGTATGTCCCATCTGGCATCTGTGATGAGCTTGACATCTATTACAAACTTATTGAAGTCTATTTCTGCTTTAAAAGCCTCATCTAAGGCTTTATTAAACCTATCCATATCCAATGAAATATTATCTATTATAAATGCCTCTTTAATAGGCATTGAGGTATCAAATTCACCTTTCCAATATGATATTGCTTTGATCTTATTGTCATCTCCCTTTATTGGAGGAATAAATCTATTATAGTCTGGCCCAAACATACTAATTTTGGCTTGTATTTGATTTGCCTTGCCTTTGAAGAAAGAAAAAGTGGCTCCAATTTGCTCAATCTCTTCTCCTACCTGACATACAATCTCAGGGAGATCTGCCCTATGTGGTTGTAAAGATGCTAATCTTTCAAAAAGTGTTTCCCTCCCTGACCAAGTTCCAAAATAAGGATTCAAACTTGAAATATGCAGGTTATTGACATCTGTTTCTAGGTCAAGGAGCTTGCTGAAAGCATTATGCACTAAATCAAATTTTCCCTTTAGGATATCAATCATATGTTGCAGAATCTTCCATAAGGCTTCCAAAGCCACTTTATTCTTAACATTGCTTGCTTTCTTTGTTCCTGTGGAGAAATCCTCTGTAGTCTCAGTCAGAGCATCTACAACCTATTTAGAAGGATTCAAGATAGCCTTGGGAGCTTCTTGTATCTTTTTATTTAATTTCCCCACCTTCCCTTCTAGTGCCTTGATCTTGATCAAGCATAATTCTCTATCCTTTACAACAACACTTGATTCATCAAAAAGCTTCTGATATATTTTTGACATTTGCTCTGCTTTAGCTTCATTTAGGTGTGCAAAATGTGTGAGAGCTTGAGATATCTCCATGTCACCAGTATTGTGGATAGACCAAATGATCTTATCCCCATCTTTTTTTTCTTGCACATTAATTAGAGAAAGTTTTTGTGTTTTAGGTGCAAAGGACCACATTGCCAGAGTTTGAGATCATGGATCATATCCACATCCTTTGACCATGTCTCCAATCTATGTCTTAGAAGACAATTTTGCATCTGGTTTCCTTCTGATCTGATCAATTATGAAGGCAGAGGCTAGATCCCATCCTTCTACAAGAAGCATCCCACTAGACTTAACCAATTGCCTAGCTTCTTCTGGTGTCATTGTTTCTGTCTCAAGGTCATATGCTTGTAAAGCCTGCAAAGCATCACTTGGCATTGCATCACCCTCTATTAATTGTAATTGGGATCCAATTTGTTGTTGTTTTACCGAAATTAGGAAATATTTTAACTCTTTAGTTTTGATAAAATTGTCATCACTCAAGAATTGTTCTTGTTGTAGCTCCCTTTCATCTTGGCATAGTAGGAGGGGTATTTCAATTCCTCTTGCACATCCCCTCTTACTTTCTTCCCTTCCCTAATGGATTTCCTCAGTTGGTGGTCATAGGCTCTATTTCCTGTAATTAGGGCACTTATCTTATCCTTTTTCTTCTCTTGTGCCTTAGTATGGGAAGGGTATCCTAACTCCATTTTCTGTTTCTTTCTAGGAGGTTCATCAGTCACCTCAACGTCATGATCCTCTATAAGGTTTACCTCTATGCTTTGCTTTGTGAAGGGTGGCTGATCCATGGAAGGAGGGCTAGGAGATGATTGGTCTCCCTCACGTTCTTCATCATACTTTGAAGAAGAGTGCTTCTCTGGACCTCTTTCTTTATCTTCAATCAACTCCTCAAGTTGATTGTACAAAGTATTGTAAGACTCCATTTTTGTGAGTTTGTGTATGTAGGGCATATTAGGAAAGAAACCCCCAAAGGAAATTCCCTTCTTCTTTATTTGTTTCTCAAGGCTTATTAGATCCTGATATTGATCAGCCCTTCTTGCCACTTCATTATCCTCCAAGATGTTTATGATTAAATCCTTTTCTACACACTCTTCATGTTCCTTTATAGATGTTATACTTGGAGTTAGAAGTTTCTTGGCACTCTTAATAAAACCCTCTAGGTCCATATACCTATAAATGGATACACTCATTCTATATTGACTCAACCATTTGTTCACTGAATCTGTAGCTCTTTTACCAATTATGAAGGTCAAAATATTGAATTTTCTAGGTGTAAATGTACCCTTCCTGTGGGGAGCCGGGTGCTCCTTATAAATCCACTTCAATTGCCAGATGAATTCTACTACAACTATCCTGGGAGGCACATATTTTGGGAGTATATGAGGTGGTTGGGAACATCTATAAACCCTCATTAAAGTAAATTCATTCTCAAAGTAGAAATCTCCCCAATTATGGTCTCGTGGCCATTTATCCACAAATTGACAAGGTCTAAGAAGTTTTAGTACCTTGGTGGGAAATCTTGTCATATTTGCACCTATCATATCCAAAATAGGATATGCAATCCAATTATGAAAAGCACAATACTCATTCTCATTGAAGGTGTAGTTCCAAACCCTAAGCCACATTTGTACAGGGTGTGGTTTGCCATAGAAAAATACTTTAGGCCTTAAATTTTGTGTGTCCAAGCTGTTAACATTGAAGTATAAGATTAAATGCATTAAAGAGAATAATGCATAAACCTAGGGTTGGGCATTGTACATATATCAATAAACCCTTGATGCATCTTGTCTATGACATACTGAATGTAGTCATAATCAGTGTTGACATGTGAGCTTTTTAGATCCAAGATGATCATCAAAATATCTGCAATCAATCTCTCAGGGCCCCCATCTACTCCCAAAACTTTACATAGTCCATAAGAAATGTACTTCATGTAGAAGCTTACATATTTGTAAAAATAAGGTGTAGCACCTGGTATGGAAGCAATATAATTCTTATTTGACTTAGCTGTATGGACCTGGCTTAACTTGGCAACAGTGGTAGTTTCTCTGGTATATCTACTTTGTAACTTTTTCAGATCAATTTTTGTAGTACAAGGATGGTATATATCGAAGGCTTTCATGAAAGAGGCCCTATCTAAAGTGACCAGAGCTGTTCCATCACTTTTCTTAATGGTTTTGGATAAGGGATCATACTTTCTTGCTAGCTCAACTAACAAGTCTGTATCTACAAAGATATCAGGGACTATCAACTTCCCTAAGCCTGATGTCCATGGGTTTGATATAGGAATTGGGCTATCCTTATTACTATAAAAATATTTGAAAAGATGACAACCTGAAACCCCTGGAGTCCTAGGATCTCTACAATATGCTAAATCATCAGTAAAGAGTTTGTCATTTACCTTTTTCCCTGACTAGTCCCAGGCAGTAGAGTCACAAACTCCTCAGAATAGTTTCTTTTTCCTTTCTGATCATCTTTTGCTTCTTTACTTGCTCCACTAGTTGAAGCTCTGCTCATGGTTGGTTGACTCATCTTCACTGATTTATGAATATACTTACTGAAACAATTTTGTTTTTAAAAGACAAGCCCTTTACTTCAAATTGCTCTGAAACTCACACAATTCTCTACTTCTGAATGCTCTAAAAATTATGCAATCTCTCGGCTCTACAACTTTGAAAACTTGGTAAACTGAAATGTATGAAAGATATACCTATTTATCATTAATGCATCAATCTAGCAAAGAATTGGAAAGCTTCATTCAGTCACTTATGTCTAAATTCTGTGTACCCTGACATTAATTCTTTCCCTAGCTGTGGCATTTGAAGTTGACAGGTGATCAATTTTGAATAAGCCAATTGGGATAGTCATGAGTGCTTTTATCATTTTAAAAACTTATTATATGCGAAATAGGCCTAATATTTGATATGATTGGCTTATTTTATCACAGCTTAGCAAATCTTATACACGTTGTCAAGATCCCTTCACTTTAATAGGTTAACTCTTTACATCATGGCGCGAGAAAAACCCTTTGTAACTTTACCTTATTCTGACCATAGTTTATTTGGAGATTGCGCGACTATTCTGTCTCTTAGTCACCAATATTTTACCTTTACCTTGGTTTCATTATGAGATTCAACGCGCACCGCATGATCTAAATCTTATCAGTGGCTTAAATATTCTCTTATTTAACCAAGCTTTGAGTGTGACTTAACCTTTCTTCCTTTAGAGATCACGCGACTATACAAATTCGAAGTCGCTGAAGGTTAGTATTAACCATGAGTTTGTTTTGAGATTTCATGGTTTCTATATGATCTAAATCACATCAACAGACTACACTGAATCTCATATTCATCTTATACTTACTGAATCTGTCTGGAGATTACGCGACTATCGTTGATCATCTTTTAATCCAAAGGTTCGCGCTAAATCTCTTAGGTTTTAAATTTAGTTGGTCTCGAGGTTACACGAGTGTAAGCTATCTTGAGGTTGCTAAATAAATTTCTTAACCATAGGTTTGCCTTGAGACTTCATGCATGCCACAGATCTCTGGGTAACTTGAACACGTGTCAGCATCTGAATCATTATCTCTGAATTGATGAAAGCCTTGTGACTTTTTGACTTTTTAAAAGTGATTTAACGACAACTACAAGATTTGATCTTAATATGTGGTTCAAATTCATTCCAATCAAAACTTGACCTATCTCTGTTTAACCATAGTTTATGTGGAGACTTAGCGATTGAGTGAATCTCAAAGTCGCTGAAGGTTTCATCTGACTCAGGTTTGATTTAGAGATTAAATGCTAGCCCTCTGATCTTTCTTTCATCAACGGCTATCGCTAGATCTCATAATCCTTATGTGCTTTATGAAATCCTTATGAGATCACGCGCCTGCCCTTGATTCTTTCTTAATCCAATGGTCAACGCCGAATATCTTAATCCTTTATTAATCTGCACTTTTGTCTTGCGATTAAATGCCAGCACATGATCATCTTAGCATCTACGATTTTTGCTAGATCTCATAAGATTTGACTTAACCCTTGGTTCTTTCAGAGATCTCACGACTGAATGAAAATAACAACCATGCTTTAACCTTGATTAGTTTGCGAGACTTCGTGACTGAAAGAAACTCAAAGTCACCATATAATTTCTTAACTCAGGGGTTTCATTGGAGATTTCACGCGATCTGCAAGATCTGAATCTGATCAACCATCCACGTTTAATCTCCCAATCTTTAAAATAATATTCTTTTCCTTTCGAGATAACGCAACCAAGGCTTTACGCTGAGTCTCCAAACAAAAAGGAATATTCAGACACGGTTAGGAGATTAAGCGACTAACTTAAAAATATGTAAAAGGGCACATGACTTAAGTGATTTAAATTTCATGAAACAAGTAACTGCAAATTAGAAACCAACTGTGAAGAACTAGGGGTTTTTGCTCAACAAGAATAAAAAATGACCTAGGGCTTAGGGTTTTACATATTTTATTGATTTTATCACTTGGAGATGAACATTTGCAGGGAAAATTAATAGCACTTTGGACAGGTTTTGACATTTTAGGTAAGAACATCACTGGGAACCCAAAAATTTAATAGCAAGATTTCAAAACTGGAAATATACCCAACACGTAGCTTCACTATTGCAACTTCCTAATCAATATGCTCGGTATGGATTCCTAGTGGAAGAATTGGTAAATCATGCACACAATAACCCTGATTACCATATCATTTTCTTAATTTTGGGTCCTAACTCTACCTGGTATGGACACATTTATTCCTACCTGAAAGATAATACTATTGTCAATCAATATGGTGACTATAGAAAGATGTGAAATCTAGTTATCCTATTGGAACTTGAAAACACTCTCAAACTGTGGGTATCCTATGGCGAGAGTGAATCTCTGGGATTACAAGGTCAGTTCCTTAATGGTACTTACCTATACTAAATGATAACGAGAAAAGGGATAGAAATATTTTCTTGTGAAACGAATAATTAAGACCTAATGGGTGATGCATCGAATGAGTAAGGTAGCTTGCAACTGATAAACTTCACCAAAAATCCTTATAAAGACATTGAACCACTCACAATATCAATCATATATGATATGCAAAAGAGATTCTTATGATAAGTCCCAGTACTATCATGCATTGAAATGAAAACAATATTGTTTTCTCAATTTCCAGCACAAAAATGGAGGACATAATCACAGACTTGCACAAATTTATATCAAATCCTACATCAAACAATAAAAGAGCTTGATAAAATGAGGGTGATAACACAACACTTCATCAAAAGAGTAATTAATAACTAAGTGTTTTATAGGTCAACACTTAGTTATTATTATTCACATTTAAACATCCTACAATAATATTCTTTCAGACACATAATACTATTTATTATTATTTATAACATACTCAATATTTATTTAATAGTAAGAAAACACTATTAAAATAGTAATAATAAACATTAAATACATTATAAATAAAAACAATAAAACTAGAAAATAATATTATTAAATACTTAACTTATATATGTTAAATGACATATTATAGACCATTTAACATATATAACCTAAGTCTGTAATATTAAGTATGGACATAAAATCCCATAAAAATTCCCTAATTCAAAGCATATAGGGTTTTGAGACCCTTATTTTCATCATTCATCCCCTTCTCTTGTACTCTGGGAGCGTGGTAGGGTTTGATGACTGCGAAGAAACATGGAATCTGGAGGTCTCTCTGTTCACAATATCTGGACCTCATAAGTTTTTAAATTTGTGGAGAATATTTGTTTTTCCAACGTGCTATGCTTTGTACTCCCATAGTCGTTATGCGTTTGGGTGAATCTGGAAACTTCGTGATGGTTTTTATCTGCTATCTCCTGGTACTTCATGTTTTTTTGCCTTCTTTGGCCGATTATTGAGTTCCATTAATATCAGTGAATGAAAAAACTTCATGGGATTCTTGAATGAGAGCATCTATATTTTCCTTTAAAGACTTCGTAAACTATGACCCTTTTATTCCTTTGCATGAGAGATGGCTGCAACCCTATTACTTCCTTTGGAATTGAGTACTGTTTAAGGGTCTTTAACCAAAAAAACATTGTATTTTCATTACAACCGTAGTCCTTCCATTACTTTATACTGTGGAAAAAAGGATTTTCCTATTCACTATTATTATTGTAACTCTTGCATTCTCCATGTTGGTTTCAATTATATATGTTGTGGCAGTGTATTTCATTTCTCAAAACCATATAATTTCTGAACATGCCTTTATGACCGCGGCTCTACAATAACTCCATATTTTTGGCATCGAATAACATCAATGAGGGTTTCATGCACTTATGAATTTTCTTCAAAGCCCCACAAGTTTTGCGGGTTCTCCATATTAGCCGGGAAATGAAAAAAAACAATACAAAATCTGAAAATGATATCTCTGATATAATGTAGCCGAACTTGGAGGTTTTTCCCTGTAGCATACAAATACATGAAATCGTGGCTTCTCTTGCATGTACCTGTTAAAATATTTGAGGATTTTATCTCAAATAAATATATGCTTTACTTCGTGATGCTCTCGACCATTCTAGGTCTCAAATCCTCTATATGTTTAATCCTTTCCTTAATTTCAAGAAAGGAGCTTGGACTATTTATGAGTTTATTGGTTGTATTGCAAGTCCCAGTAGCTTATTCTGCTCCTCTGTTCCATATCATGGTTGAGACTATACTTTTGTAATTTTCTGTGTAATACCATGATCTATATCGTCCTTATTGGGATAGACTTGCATTTGAACTATGATTGACTTTTCTCCTAATGGATTTATGAAGGGACTAGAACTGACAGCTACAATACACATACTAATTTTAATGTACTATTATTTTTGAAGCATGAAATTTTGTTTCTCTATTTATACTCTTATATCTGACCACATTTGATTCTATCTCATTATACTTTATACTTCATTTCTTTAATTCATTTATAATAATATATGGTTATAATAGATGATGCTTTCATATACAATACAAATGCACTCTCTGATCTTTTATGCGCCAAGAATTGCACTATTTCACTACTGTCAAATATAGGTTGTTCTATACCTTACATCTCATTTCCTTTCATTGTTATGAGACATACATATCTTTTGCATTTAAGGTTTCTAACATTCATTTAAAATATTTGATCCTTAATCATTACTCATTACTTCAATGATTATTACTTAGTGCCTTCTGCCACTGTTATCATTTTCATTTGATGGCTATTTTGTTTATTTTATTCCATTGATTGTAATTTTTCATGATGACTCTGTTCACTCTTTCATGGTCACTCTTTCATTCTCTTATAGCTCGTAGCAGTGACTCATCGTGACCTGTCTACGGTGGTGTCCTTTGTCATCAATGCATAGTACTTCTCATGTTTTAAGGTATTGTTGACCATACTTTGATAACTATCTAAACCCATACCATGACTAACAACACGCAAGGTTATTGGATACCATTGAATTATAAAAACCATTGTTCTAAAACCTGGTTTGACACATTTTACTCGGTCGAAATACTAAGAACCTTCTTCTATTAATGTTCAGATATCATTGTCTAATGTTCATTATGACAATGTTTCTCTGATTTCTGACAGTCATGTGACTTTTGACATCATGAAACCCTTCCTTTGATATGGTTGACATCTATGATCAAAATGATACCTCCTTGTTTATTACATCTTATTCGTTGTTTGAGCAGCTAATTACGAAATTATTCCTTAAATGGTCTTTGTCCCTTTAATGACTGTTATATCATCCATTTCATGCATGCTCTATGATTTTCATTCAATTGACTTAAGTATTTATGCTTGTGCTCATTAATAACAACATGTTCCTTTTGTCTAGAACCTTACAACCTTATTGTTTAGATCCCTGCAACCTGCTCACTGACATTTGGTATCGCAAAGATGATTTCACATGCACTTGTATTTGTATTTTCTGAAACCCTTCTTCCCATACTCACTGTTCTATGCACTTTTACAAAATGTAATACCCTCTATTTATCTTGTTGGCACTCACATAATATATTTGATGTTGTGAATATATTCTCACCATCGTTGATAGTTTGATCAGCTTGTACACTCTCCTGTAGTTGATTGTATCTTTTGAATAAACTGAGAAAATAGAGCCAAATATTCCTAGTTAGCATCCTCCAATGCCTGCTCTTTATAGAAATTTTGATCTTAATCATGTTTTTTTATTAATGTTTCTTTGTGTGATGACTACATTTCGGTTTGAAAAGACATTACTAGGTTCTCATGTTCCTTTCTGTAACTTAAAGCTCCAGCATTCGACAACTGTCCTGATAGAATAAAAGATGAACTAAGCCTTACCCTTCCATGACTTGAACTACTTGTAAGATATGGCTCACTCTTTGTTTTTATTCTTTTGTTGGCTCATTAATTATCTGAATATTGTTGCATAGCTTTCATTACACCATGAAACTGTGCTCGATTATTGTTGTCACGTTTATAGTGGTTGTAATGCAATTAATAATAGAATTATGGGTCTATAGCATACCTTTATCACCTTGACATTGCTCCCTAAATATCAGTTCCCTTGAATAAATTGACATGTCACTCCGTTTTGAGATCTTAACCTGAATGTTATGTCAATATTCTGGTCTTATACTCTGTTGCTAATGCACATTATAAGGGTCATACTCCTTGTGAACTAGTCTATGAAGTTATAGCTTGTAGTGGATTATTGGTTGATCTTTGCTATTGATGTTTTCTCTTAACCCCTATTGTTCATTTCCACACCTTAAAGTTCTGCAAATGCATCATGGTGATGATGGCATTGACAATCCACTATTAGTGCACTTTAGGATTTATGATCTCTTTGTACCTTCCCCATTGCATAAAATATTGTTATGGAATTTTAAAGACATTGCTTGGACTCATTTCCCAATACTCTTTTTATGTTATGAGATTTTTGTTATCTGCTCAGTTCCATTCATTTGTTCTTCACGTGTCTACCACATTTTTCCCTTTCATTTGTTCTTCATGTGTCTACCACATTTTTTCCCTGTACCTATATATAGCCTTTTGTATTTCTCTTTATGACTGATAAAATTTCAAGCCTAATAAGGCTATCCCTTTGATAGTCATGTCTCTCTTTCAAACCAAAAAGGTTTCATATAATGAAAATATGTCCCTTTATGTTAGTTTGAAGGAACATTGAGAGGGGTGGTGAATTAGTGTTCTTTTAAATGAAACACTCAACAATCAAATTCTAAGACTTTTTAAAACAACTTTTGAACTCACAAGAACTTGCAACATATATTAGTAATCAATTTGATAAGTAAACATGCAAGAACATAAAATATTCAGCCATCAAATCCACATAACACACCATGACACCATTATTTTTATCATAGAAACCCTGGTAGGGAAAAAAACCGGTGGGGATAACACCCACAAGGACTATACTCTGCTGAAAAAAAATCTTACAAATAGATATGGGGGTTGCATAAGGAATTAGGCTCACTGCCTAAAGCTCATTACTCAAAGTAAAATGCCTTAGGATACAGCCCTAAGGAAGACTCACTGTCTTACAAAATGATCACCACAAGGATCTCAGATTATTGAACTACCAAAGTAACATCTACTAATGTCTAATCACATTTCCATGTAAGCTCAAATACCGATCTGATCCACAAACCAAATAGACTTCCCTATTACCCTATTCTTCACAATCAAAATATCAAATCTCTGTAAACATTACCCAATGTGCTTATCTATCAGCCATCAAAAAAAATTTAATATCATGTACCAACCTTAAAAAACCCTAATTCAATATACAGGTCCACACCATAGGATTTCATCAAACAAGTCGGCTTGCCCTAAAATGTTATTGGAAAATGTAACATGTTCAACAAGTCGGACAAATCCTCAAATTCATCTCATTTCCTTCCCAAAAAAAAACAAATTAGGTGGCTAACTATGTTGGCTATTCATTTAAATCATTAAAGTTAGCGCCAATTACTATTTCCAATGTGTGCACAATGATATAACACCATGTCGGCCAACAATTGTGTTGACTATTAAAAACCCCTTCTCAGATCTTTATAACTCTACCAAAACTCAAAGTTGTACCTCCAAATTTAGTGTAGAATCTATGTACATCCCTTATGCTTCCCCTAGATGCGCACTATAAAATATTTCCTCTGTAGATTTTACCAGACCTTTATGTGTATCCTGCCAGTGTACTGTGTTCTTCATCCTGGACTTAGTTAGATCTTCAACTGACTTCTGGTAGGGGCTCAAAATCTAATGTGCAAATGTATACCATGTCTAAACATTATTTAGTTTCCATCAATGACAACATACACTCAAAATGTGTCTTCTATGTAGTGTCTCTTGCCAACAATCTCCCCCTTTGACATTGATAACAACACTTAGTGAAAAATTGACTAAGTGCCCATACATTGTATTGCTGCATAGGTTATGCCTCCAAAAATTCTACCCAAAAATGACTCCTAAGAAAACACAACACATTTTCACATGCCTATACTCCCCCTTTGACATCAATGGAAAAGGCTTAGCTATTAAATGTCCTATACTCACATTACCACTCCCCCTTAGCCTATGGATACCATATATATATATATGCCAAAAATTTAATTGGAAGATATCTACACATATAGTCTTCAGTAATTGTAGATCTTGATCCCATCCTTGCTTAAGACTTTCCAAAACTAAAATGTGGACATTTAACAAGAATATTGTAGCTTCTTCCACTTTTAAGTTCGTTGGGTTTGATGTTGCAAAAGAAACTTGTGCTTCTTTTACTGCACTTGAAATTATTTGAAGTTTGGGAGCTATCAGACTCCGTAATTCACTGACCCTTGATTTCACCCTCTCGTCCTTCAAATTTTGGATTTTGTCAAGTAAATAGATTACTTGACTCTCATATTTTGATGTAGAAGCATTGAGAGAAACAAATTATTGAGCTATCTGCTCCATTTTGTGTTCATTCTCTTGACTCTGCTTCTCAATACCTGCTACAAACTTCTTCATTGACAAATAAGACTTATAAACATTCCCACCTTCATTGAGTTTACTCTACATCTCCTTAATGTGGGTATCCAAGAGTGTTCTATCATGTGCAAGTATCAACCTTAGTTCTTCAAACCTCTTGACATTTATGTCCTTCTTAACTTTAAATTCTACAACAACTTCAAGTGATTTGAATTGTGTTTTCACTGCACTAAGTAGACCTCTGACTTGTTCTAATGGGGTTAATGATTCATCTTTGACATAAGTTGGCATCAACTTTTCCAATACTTCTGATACCTCCTCCATGAGTTTACTATCGTCAATGTAATTCTTGAGAATCTCCTCCCTAGCTTGAGATTGTGCTAGTTGGGATAGTTGAATCTTCTAAAGAGGGGATAAAACAGATAGATTATTGGCCCTTTTTCCAACTCAACATATATCTCAATTGTTTCCTTGGACATGAGCTCTTTCATTGTCTAAAAAGTGTCTCTTACTCTCTTTTTTCTCAAACCTTCCTTCACTTCTTCCTTTCTAACCTCTGTCTCCTTGGGATCCTCAGCTAGTGATGATAGTATTGGGTTTAGAGGACATACCTCTATTGTTTCAGTCTTTTCCTTAGTTGTCTCAATTTTCACTGCTTGTGATGCATTCACAGTCTTTGTTGATTCCTTTTCAATCTTTGTACCTATCAGTATACCTTTATCCTTGGTGTCCACTGTGACCTGTTTGAGTGATGTACCTTGATTGGTGACTTGATCAGTCACATTTATTTGTACTGTCACCATCTCTGGTGTATCCTCCATACCTGTACCGACAAGTTGTTCCAAATATGGAACATTTTGTACATCAACACCATCTTGCATTTCCATGCTTGGTATCTCAGTTTTATTAGATGTACTCCCTTTTTGGAAATCAGTGAGCACTGATGGATTCTCTTTCTGCAATATGTTTCTTCATTATCCTTTCAGTTTCTTTGACTACATCATCTAGTTCACCAACCATCTGCCTATTTTCCCTTCTTTTTCTTCTAAAAGATGGCTCTGCCTTCTTCATTAATTCCTTCATCTCTTCAATTAATATCACTAGATAAATTTTAATTATTTATTTCTCTCTTAAATCTTCATCCTTATTGAAATCTTCATTCTTTTTTGCATCTAAGATATCATATAAGGACTTTGGAAGTTCTGGTGCAATCTCAATCAAAGCTTTCTTGAACTTATACATATACTTTACAATTGCTTCTTCAATCACTCTCTTACCTTCCCTTTCTATCTTATCATAAAATTTATTCATTAGCCTTAAGTCACCATTAGCAGTAATAACCTTTACCATGCTATTTACATACATACCCATCTTAACAAATTAATTCTTTGTTTCTTTAATTACTTGTTCAATTGCATTGAAAGATTTTTACCGTGTAGGTTTAGATGCTTATGTCAACTTTTGCTTCTTGAGTTGCTTGACAGTTTCATCAAAGTTTGTCCTTTCATCATCATCCTTAATAAGAATTTATTCTTCTTTATTTTTGTTGTTCTCTTCTTGTTATCTCTTAGTCTTATCCTTCTTCTTTTCATCACTTTTCTTCTCTGGTTTCTTCCTCTTCACTTCTCTTTTTGGAGTGGGCATTTGTGGTTTAGACATTGTTGCACTTCTTGTCTGCCTATTCATAGACTGAGTTGGTGCAGAACTTGATTCTCCCACTTCAATATGTGTACCACCTTATGCAACTTGTTGAGCATGAAATCCACGATTTTTTTTTATCTATATCAACTTTCATCTTTATCTTTCTTACAATTTGAGGTGCTCTCATCTCCCTATGCACCTTAATTCCTTTCTCATTGTAAGTTCCAAATCTTGGTTCATTTGGATCCCTGGGCTTGATTAGAAAGTCCTTTACATGCAGGTCTATAATTTTTTCATCCACTTTGTACCCCATTGGCATCACCCAAGCGATTCTAGGTTCAATCGCCTCCATTAGTCATTCATCAGTGTATACCATGAAGCATATGTCCTATTTGTATCTTTCACCAATAGATTTGGGAATCATTTTCATTTTATGAATTTACTTATAAAAATTATTGAAATAACCCCAAAGTGATGTGGTTCTCATCTCATCAGTCATTTCACTCATGAATTCTCTGATTTGAAAATCTACTAGACCATTTTTGAACCAATTGGTAGGACCTACTCTAGGAAACTCTTGCATAAAGTAGAAGAATCTACAGAATATAAGAGTGCCAAATTTAAATTACATTTTTCTTTGTCCTTTTTTATCTTTGTCATATTTTCTATCATTTTTTCTCTCAAGACTTCACAAAGACCAGTCTTTATTCTCTCTTAGCATCTAATATATTGTGTAAATGGTTGTTCCTAAGACTGAATTTTCTCTGCTAGAATGGTATATATTTTATCTAATAACCATTGCAAGAAACCTTACATCATCATCACTTATGTTACTAATAGTCACCCCTCTATTGTCAGCTATTGCACCTGTCACATCATGTACTGTGTCATTTTTGACACTTTTCAGAGATGGAATGCCTCTTGTGGACCACAAACCTGGAACTTTCTCAATTACTTCCTTTGTAATCTTCATGGCCTGGTTCTACCACATGAATTCACCATGGATCCTTCTCAATATATATCTTATCCACTCTTCCTCAACAACATTTGGAAATAATGTGAACTGAACAAACTTTCTCTCATCTAGGGCATGAAATTATGGTTTAACTCCTCCATCATCTCCCAACAGTTCAGTGAGATGTAATTCCTTGACTGGATTTGTTCCTAGATCCTCTAAATTGCAATGCACATATGCCTTGACGCCTTCAACATGTAAAACTCCATAGGGCACATTAGACAATTCTTCCTTAGGGTCGACCTCCACAGATTTATATGGATGTTTTTTGAATTTGGGGTGAGGTATTTCTGTTATATCAACAATAACGGGTGTGTCCATCCTTTTAAACTTGAAATCACTTGCTTGATAGAGATTCACGCAAGTGAAATACCTCTTTTTTGCAAAACAAGGGTTTCCTTGCAAATAGTTGACAAATCTTTCTAATCACCTTTGTATTCGCTATGAGTCACTTCTCTTCTTCTCTTAAATGCTTTGTGACAAATGAAGGTTGATTTTACCCTTTTGTATGCACTTTTTCTAATTTATCAGTGCAATAAATGCGTTGTACCCTTATATCATCCTTGAAAACTAGTTCACTATCCGAGACCTTAGATTTTAGTTGCACACCTTTAGAACTTGTTGTGTCCTCCTATGAAGTTTGTATTCTTGAAAAGATCAAGCACTAACTCATCGGGGGGTTTCAATCGATTCAACAATTATGCTCCCCTAGACCAAAGACATGTCTTCAATTGGTAGCCTCAGATCCTACTGCAGACCCTCTTGATGATTCATTCTAACTCTTCTTGATCCATATTTGCTTCATAATCTTGCGCACCTCTTCAACTAATACATTAGCCTTCCCTTTATCCTCTTTCTTTTCATTTGACCATCCTTTCCTTCTTTTGTTTACTGAAATTCTGTTGTATACAATCCTGGTCCAACAATCCTTTGCAAGGTGTCCAAATTTTTTGCACCTATTGAAAACAACATTGATTTGACCATTTTTGTTCATCATTGGTCTTTTATTTGTTGCACACTTCTTGGCAATGTATGTAAAACCATTACATGCATAAAACTTTATATTACCTACATTTTGGAAGACAATTTTTTCACAACGCTCATACACTCACTTGCCTTATGACCATATTTATTACATTTGAAATATTGATCCAAAAAGGATGTATTTCCTTGTTTCATCCTATTTATACAATGCATAGCTTTCTGACCAAATTTGTGACAAATAGAGCACTTACCGTTATTCCTCTGAGCATTAAGTTGTCTTGTAGGTGACTTCTTGTTCATCTTATTAGATCTAGGCTTCTTTGATGTAGACTCTGAGGTTTCTCCTTCTTCATATCCAAGGCCTCCTTTATCAGTTGGATTACTTTGGATTTCAAGAAATGAGTCTATCTTGGCTGAGCTTACCATGAACTTTTCTTTATAGTAATTTTTAATCACAAGTTCACATCTCAATTCCTCTTCAAAATCCTTTGCATTCTGCAAATTCGCAACAATTCTATTGCATTCCTCATATCTCTCTTTCAAAGATTGTTCTAGGTTTTCTTCATTTTTCCTCCTAGCTTCAATATCCCTAGTAATCTTCATCATTGTGGATGCCATCTCATGCTTCAAGTTAGCATTCTCTTGTTTGGGTTTCTCACATTCTGTAGTTCTCTCTTTTAGATCATGGCTTAACTATTCATCATCCGAGATTTCTGATTCCTTTTGTTGTAACTGCTCACAAAGTTTTGTTCTCCTCTTCTTGACTTGCTTCAATCGTGTTTTGAGTCTTGCGATGAACTTTTCAGCTTCTCTCAGGTCTCTTTAAATTTTCTCCTGATCATCAAGTTCTATTATGAGATATTTTTGCAAATTGGAATCTATTGTTCCTTCAGAGATCACCCTCAAGTTATTAGGCTTCCTTCAAGGGACTAGGATTTGATTCCAATTGTTAGTGTGAAGGAACACTAAGAGGGGGGTGAATCAGTGTTCTATAAATTTAAACTGTCAACAATAAAATTCCAAGAACTGTATTTACCTGTCAACGATAAAACGCTTTTGACTAAAGAAGATGAACAAAAGATAAATGAGGAGGCTCTAGTGAAAGAAAAAGATGAACATGTGAATAAGGAGGAAACCCGGATGAATGAGGAGGAAATGCCCTTGAATGAAGAAGAGAACAGGGTAAATGAAGCCGGAAACCAAGAAGAGGAAAAAGAAGAAGAAGAGAAAGAGGGAGAAGACAAGGAGCAAAAAAATGAAGAAATGAATGATGAAAATGACAAGGAGGAGAAGATAGAGCAGCCGAATTTGAAGGCTGGTGACAAAAAAAAGAAAAGACAGAGAATGGACACTGACCATAATACTATGGACGGGTTCGAAATAGATGACAGAATTCCAAAGAGCAAGGAGGATCATGGGCCAACATGGAGAATTGGATCAGTAAGGATATGAAGGACATGAAGCAACACCTGAAGGAAGTGCAAGAAGCCATGGAGCCCTTCAAAACCAACCTGGAAGAAATGGAGAAGGAATTGTTGATTAAGGTAAATAATAACAACAGAAATGAGGAGATTACGACCAGAGTCAATGCACTTGTGGAACAAAAGCTAAAAGACATGAAAAATCAAATCAACCACAATGGGCATATGATAAGTATTATTCTCAAGCATCAACGTGGGGCTTAAAGTATCTGCTCAAAATCTCAAAGCTTTATATGCCTACTTGGAGAGTAGCCTGCTGGAGAATACTACAATCACAATAGACGACAAAGCTGAGAGCTTAGGCCCGGGTACTAGAACCCAAAGTAGCATCAAAAGGAAAATTCCAGAGATTCTAAAGGAGATGAAAGCGCTGAAAGAGTCCATTGTTAAAATGGAAGATATACAGAAAGAGGCTGAGGAAGCCTCTGAAAATATAAAGTAGTTTTTATTTTTCTGCACTGGAATCTGGGCTGGAAACTGTATTTCTTTTTGGCAGTTTTTTGTTTTCCTTTTTTGGGTTAATGGGCGTTCGTCGGGGTCCTACTTTTTGTTTGTAGCAGGCTTTCTATGTGTGTAAGGGTTGTTGATGCTTATTTCTAGTACTTTCATGTAAAAGGTTTGGAGGTCCTTTCAAAACCTATATTTACCTTAATAAAAAACTTTTGAACTCACGAGAACTTGCAACATATATTATTAATTAATTTAAACAGTAAACATGCAAGAACATAAGATATTTAGCAATCAAATCCACTTAACAAACCATGACACAAGTATTTTTTTATCATGGAAACCCTATTAGGGGAAAAACCACAGTAGGGATGATACCTACAAAGACTATAACTCTGCTAAAATAAAGTCTTACAAATAGATATGGGGATTGCACATGCAATCAGGCTCAATGCCTAGAGCTCACTGCTCAAAGTAAAATGTCTTAGGCTACAACCCTAAGGAAGACTCACTGTCTTACAAAATGATCACCACAATGATCTCATATTGTTGAAGTACCAAAATAACATCTGCTAATGTCTGATCATAGTTCCATGTAAGCTCAAATACCGATCTGATCCACAAACCAAAACTGACTACCCTGTTAACCTGTTCTTTACAATCAGAATATTAGATCTCTTTAAATCACATAAAATCATCTCTACTGCACTTCTTTTCTTATTTATCAGCCATAAAAAAATCTCTAATTTTATCTTCCGACCTTAATAAACCCTAATCAATCCATTATATAGGTTCGTACCATAGGATTTGATCAAACAATTCATCTTGCCCTAAAATGTTCTTTGAAACTGTAACACATTTGAGCAATTAGCCAAATCCTCAAATGCATTTCATTTCCCTCTGAAAAAAATCAAATTAGATTTCTAACAATGTCGACTATGCATTTGAATCATTAAAGTTAGTGCTAATTACTATTTCCAATGTGTGCACAATGATCTAACACCATGTCATCCTAAAACTGTGTTGACTATTAAAAACCGCTTCTTAGTTATTTATCTCTACTAAAACTCAAATCCATACCTCCAAATTCAATGTGTAGAATATGTGTACATCCCGTATGTTTCCCCTAGATGCGCACAATAAAATCTTTCCTTTGTATATTTTACCGGAACTTTCTATGTATCTTGCTAGTGTACTTTGTTCTTCATCTTGGACTTAGTTAGATCTTCAACTCACTTTTGATAGGGGATCCAAATCTGGCGTGCATGTGTATACCATGTCTAAAAATCATTTAGTTTCCATCAATGACAACATACACTCACAATGTGCCTTCTATGCAACATATCTTGCCAATAGTTTAATGGTTCCTTGTCATTTTATTGTTTATCTGGTACTTCTGTAACACTTGAGCTAAAAGGTTTCATATTGAAAACTATATGTCCCTTTAATAGCTCAGTACATTTATGTATTTTGTATTTGTCCTTCAGATCTTCATTTTTATTCATCACGTGCATGTTGGGCTCAACCCTTGTGGGAGCCACATTTTACTCCACGTACAAACACACAATAAATCTACACCTGTTCATACACATGAAGCAACATTTTTAGTCTAAAATGTGTAGTTATTTTTGTCTTATTTTCTGTATTTATAAGTGTATAGAACTCAATTTTGAGAGATACATTTTATATACTCCATTGCTCGGTCCTTGGACTGACACTATATTTTGAACCTTGCAGGTACATTTGGGACATGGAACTACTTTCTTCAATCACTGATCCAGGATAAAACAACATCCATCATTCCCTCAGGCAATGGTGGATCTTGAACGTTTTTGTGTACTTATACATTTATTTTTGCATAGTTTTTTAATAACTAATCCACAACTTGTGTGGATCCATTTTTGTACTTTCTTTTGTATGAAAAGAAATTGCAAATTGCAAACATATGTATGATGTTTCACTGTTGTAATACATTCGCAAATAAATTGAAATTTTCCTTTTAGATATACACTTATTTTCATTTTAGTACAACATTTACCTTCTGCTTTGGTCTTATTCAACAAACAATTAGCAATAAAATTCAAAACAAACAATCATGTACTTGAGTTAATTACAATCAACTCTACATGTTTTGAGTTGTAGGTGAAAAATAGGCAACAAATACCTTACCTCCCAACCAATCAAGAAACCAAAAATGTAATTTTATCTGCCAAACATCTTGTTACACCTTGATTGTCGACACCCTATATTGAAAAGGTCTTCACGAAGCTTTACTTAGGTGTCTTGAGAGTTAGGGATCTAAAAAAACCTTACAAGAGATTCATGAAGGTATTTGTGGTTCGTATTCGAGTGGTCTAACTTTAGCTAAGAAACTCTTAATAATTGGATATTACTAGCCAAATATGGAGAAATATTCCTTTTAGTTTGTCAAAACATGTCAAAAATGCCAAATTCATGAGAGTCTGATTCATGTACCTGCTCAAGAACAGTAGCTTCTTACTACACAATGGCCTTTCTATTAGTGGGGGTTTGATTTGATAGAGATGATCTATCGACCATCATCCAATGCACACAAGTGCAGCTGCGGAATATTTTACCAAGTGGGTTGAGGTTGTACCTCTCACTATTGCTACAAGTAAATAGATATCCATGTTCATTCTGAACTACATCATATGTAGATATAGTATTCATTTTGGCATCATCGCCAACAATGGAAAATAATTTAAAAACAAAGATGTAGAAGAACTATGTGAGAATTTTCACATCATTCAACACTTCTCCTCCATATACTATCCTTAGGGTAATGGTCAGGCAGAGGCATCCAATAAGAACATATTAAAAATCTTGAAAAAATAGTTGATGATTCTAGAAGAGATTAGCATATTAAACTAAATCATGCATTGTGGGCATACTGTACTAGTGTTAGAACACCAAATGGAGCAACACCTTACTCTCTAGTTTATGGATTTGAGGTAATTTTGCTCCTAGAAGTGGAGATACTTTCCTTGAGAATATCATTACATGTCATCCTATCAGATGAAGACTATAGGAGCTAGAACTACTTGATGAACATAAAAAAACAAGCTTATGATCACTTGAAAGCATATAAAAAATGCATGCCAAGGAGTTATAACAAAAATGTGAAACCTAGAGACTTCCAAGTGGGTGATCTAGTGTTGAGAGAGAATCCACGTAATCAGAAAGACAGGGAGAAGAAATAAAAATTTGAAGCAAACTAGTTAGGTCCCTTTGTTATAATATCAACATATGGACCAGGTACCTATTAATTGTCATTATTTGATGGTGAATTTCTTCAAGAACCTACAATAGAATTCATCTCAAAAGGTTCTACACCTGACAACTTCAGGTCAACATTTGTACAACCATTTCAAAATCCAAAAAACACTAAAAAGTAAATAAAAAAGTTCTTAAAAAAAAGGTTGTCTTGGTGAAAACCTGGCAAATAGGTGCCTTGATGATAACAAAAGAAATCAAAAATACAAAAAAAGAGAGAAAAAGATAAAAAAAATTAAACATGATAAAAATTTGCAATAAAAACAAGTGATGAAAACTTGAAAAATAGGTGCCACTTGTATTAGGTTAGCTTCTTCATCTATCAATTGCATTGCATTGCATCCATCTGCATCTGCTATCCTTCTACATATTCATAATATGTTCCATTTGCATATCTTAGTCATGCAATAAGCTCTCATCATGGCCTAAAATTTGTCCTTGTCCATTTTCATTTTGTCATGTAAATCTGGGGGCAAAATTCTAACCTACTAGTAAACAATCATCGAGCCCAGTAACAAAGACACATATGCATCAGACAAGTGCGTCAAAATCAAGATCAAGAGCTATAAGTTTTGAACATCAACATCCAAACATCAAAATGTGGCATCAACCAAAGATCAACATCAAAACAACAAATGGATGAATTCTTCTGAGTAAGTAATCAAATTACAACATCAAATGTGTTCATTGGTTGTTTCTTGATTTTTAACGATCATGTCTTTTTAGCAACTCAGAGATGTCTTCGGACTAGAGAAGCAATGATGGAGGATGATATTTTTTGTCTATAGTTTGGGAGTTAATTCATAACAGTGTGGAAATTTGTCTTAGGACATGACCATCAAAGTATCATCGAGGACATCCTAGATTTGCATATGAAAAGAGTCAATTCTTATTTGTTTTATGCAAGAAATACTCAGGTCATCTTGGTTCCTTATATCTCGATGCTTGTATTAACTTCCAATATCAAAACCCATGAAAGAAATATTTAGATCATCATGGTTTAATTATACCTGTGATGATTGTACTCGCTTCTAACATTTCAAAAAATAATAGTAATGATAAAAGGCATAAAAAAAGGATTGGAAAAATATGACAACAATCCCTTTGCATTTCATTTGGATTGCATTCATGTTAAATGTTGCATTTAGGCTGCATTCATATTAGAGTTAGACCTTGCATTCATAAAGATCATGGGATTTTCAAGGCTGGAAAATAAATCAAAGGTTATCTCTTTTATGATCAAGTACATTGGGCAATAGAAAAAACATCTACATTTCATTAGTTACATTCATTGTAATTCTCATTAAATTGCATTATAATTATCTTTATTAGATTATTAATCACTAAAAATTATCTATCATTATCGAATTAGGTGCATTCCACTAATCATTAATCATTACCAATTACATAACCATTGCATTATCAATATCATCATTACATCATGTCATTATCATTATCATTAAGTACATTTTATTACCATAATCATTTCATATTAATTGCATTAGTTTACATTACATTATCCATTATTCATTATGCACATCACTATCATCAAGTTACATTCATCATAATTCATATTCATTATCCATTACGTATCATTATACCATTAATTACATTGCATAGGTCATATCATTGCATATCATAAATCATAAAATCATGGTATTTCATAAACATGCATCTCATAAAATCAACATATTGCATCATCATTTTGCATATACATATAGGAAAATAAAATCATCAACATACATCTCATAAGATCTTTGCATTGCATCTCATAGAAATCAAATCATTGCATCATCATATGGCATATAGAAACATAAAATAAAATCATCAGAAATGCATTCATAAAGTATCTCATAAATGCATCCATCATAAAAATGTATAGAACATAAATCATAATGTACATCATATGCATCATCATCTATACGTACATTAACCATAAATCCTAATTCATACATCCATCATGCATTAAGATAGAAACATGAACCATATAGACTGCATCCATAAAATCATCGTTGCATCATCATATATCTCAAAAATATAATATCCATGTAAAATGACATAAAAAAGGAAAATAATCATAATATCTAGGGAGGTATACCAAAATACATCAGAGTAATCAAAAGATTAATACAAGTATACATCATCAAAATCTGATATCATGGGAGCTATGCATGGTTGCCTCCTAAATCTATGAGCCTAGTTATCAAAACATCTGTACCGCTCATCCTTGCACTTGTAGATAGCCTTGTGTCACCCAAAGTACCTTCCCTAAAAACACCTACACCTATGCCAACACCACCTGTACCTAGATCCTGTGGTGGCCTTGGAGCTGGACTTGTGACTCCCCTACTCTATGTACACTCCTGTTGTGTGTTAGTTGCTCTGATACTCTCAGTAAAGGAGGGTGCTCTGCAATTTGGAGGGACTGTCTGACAATATAATCCTTGATAATATTTATTCCTCCTTATCTCATACTGGAGCTCCCACATAGTGTTCCTAGTGATCCCCTCTAATGACACCCGCTCTAAGGTGCGCACTATCTCCTCAATACGCCCATGCCTCTCAATAGTTGTGTCTCGGTTAGTAGTGAGCGTCATGATCATGGCCTGGGCCTATGCCAACTATCCCCTCAACTGTCTTACCTCTACTTGAAACTGTTGTATTTGTTTCTTTAGGGTGGAAACATGTGTATGTTGTGGCTAGGAATGACCGACCACCCTCACTCTAGGAGTTGCATGTTGTCATTGCTCTAGTATTGGGGCACCCTTTACATCCCTATCTTATTGATCATCCTGTATAGGAGCACCAAATCTTTCTCCTCTGAACAAGTCATCCCACATATAGGGGATCATCTGTTCTCCCTCTACCACCTCTCCCTCTCAATCCACCTCCTACACCACCTCTTCCTCCACCACATCCTCCTCCTCCTGCACCGCCAATATTTCCCTACCCTCTGTCACCTCTCCCCCTCAATCCACCTATTTCCCATTGTGTTTGTCCATCATTGGCATCATCCCTCTCTAGTGGAGGAACTAGCTCATCAGGTGAAGTCAGCCGTGGAAATGGATGAGTAGAAAACCAATGTGCATACTAAGGAGTAACACCTACATCTACTAACTATCTTGCATAGTCCCATGCAATCGATACAAGCTCTTGATACTCTGTGAGAGTTATCTCGTGTGGAATGTTAGGCCCCCAATCAACTCTATCCTTCTATGTATGAGCATACATTCAAGATCCCAATGGCATAACCTAGAAGCGACCATAGTGTCTCAATACTCTGGTGAGCAGGAATCTCTCAATAACAAATGGTGTCTTTCCACTCAACCATTGGGATGTAAATACAAATGGCATGCCTAGTTTCTCCTCGGCCCAGGTCTCACAATCCAAATACAACCTCCGGCAGACAATATCTATATCATCAAGTCTTCATCGCCAGTACTCAAGCTTTCCTAGCTTAGGGTGGACAACAATACCTCGATAACCATAGATATATGACCGATTAGGTGTCCAAGCCCTATCTCCAATTGGTCGAGTCACTGGGATGTGCTCCCAAGTCCAAATCTATAGGAGCATCACACCTATAGATAAAATAGAAGTCCCATCATATATGACCTAGTGTAGCTCATGATACCAATGCGGTAGAATAGAAGATCCCCAGGAAATTCAATGAGGCTCCGCAACCAAAGTCTCTAGAATCTAACCCCAACCAATTGGAAATCCATGCACCCTCCAATCAGGTAACATGAAGCCACTGATCAACCTGACAAGAACTGAAGGTATTGGGGCATATCTTGCAACAATGGTATCCCAGAAAATGGAATAACCTTTGATCCCATGATCTTCAAAGACTCCCTACAATGCATCACTGCTACAATCATCATCAACATCATAGAAGATAATCTCTCCAACAACAAGTATACATAAAATTATGTACACATCCTGAGGAGTGACTGCCATCTCTCCAGTTGGAAAGTGAAAATTATTATTCTCACTATACCATTTCTCTGTGAGTGTTGTTAGGAATCCTCAGTTCATGTGATACCGAGGCATATCTAGCAATGCACCTAGACCACATGTAATTATAAGACCACGCTCATCCTGGGAAAAACATGCAATTATGCTGAAGGTCTTGGGGTACTGACCCTGCATATTCATCTTATCTAATGGGCGTTGTTAAATCAAACATCAAGAATTCAATCATTTATTGATCATTTTAACCAGTCACACATCAAAAATCATCATATCCTATCCGCTCATGTGAGATTTCTTACAATCTCAGTGAACACATCTACCTTCAAATCTCTATATCGTGAGGTTGAAACACCAAATCCTATCATCCGAAATCAAAAATCAAATCAAAAATTATTGGAAAATCATCAAGAAGGCTTCAAAAATCAGTCTCATGATTAAATGCGATGAACAATCTGACCTATTTGATAAAACATTGGATGCAAAATTTTATTGTGTATGTGACAAAAAATGAGTTGTATGTGATAATTTAGTGAATGTGATGCAAAAAAAGAGTCTATGTGATGTTAAAACATGTTGTACGCCCCCTTTCGTGATCCGTGGTTCCCAAGCTTTCCAAAGGCAAGGGTTAGTAGCAAAGGTTTTACAATGATACAAATCAAGCACACAAGAAGTACTAAAATGAATAACTTGAAACGTAACCAATAAAATGTACAAGCACAAGAAAGGAAAACAAATAAATGCGAACCCCGAAGCGCTTGAAGCTTCTATTGTCTCTCTCTACTCCTTTCAAAACACTGTTCTTGATGCTCAGTATTGGCGTGGGTAGCATCTGTGACTTGAGAAGTGTCGAGAATTTGCTAATTGAAATGTGTGTGTGATCGCAAGATGGCTTGAATGCTAGAACCAAACTGACATAGTAATGGCGCACGAGAGCTTGAAATTCTGGATCCTTCAAATGGTTATGAAGGGTTTATTATATAGGAATTGGGGATGAAATGAATGGTTGAGATCAATCCCAGAGATAGGGAGATGAATGGTTGAGATTAAAAGGAACTAGAGAAGCCATCAGTAAACTCCACCTCTTCATTTGGTAAACAGGAGATAGAGTTTGATTGACTGAAGAGCTAATGGTGAGTTACCTTTTTGAACTGCAGAGGTGGGTGAAGTTACCCATGTGGACTGGAGAGATGGGTGGAGTAACCCATGTGATCTGATTGGAGTTATCTCTTTGAAGATAAATGAATATTTAATTCATTTATTTAATTAAAGTTTTC
>MU227821.1:231389-245464 GCA_018584345.1 Thuja plicata
TATAGATGCTTGGTGTGATGGCACCAAGAATTGCTCTACTAGAAACTGGAATCTTGTTTCGTTGCCTGGCATATCAATCAATGATGCTATGGTAGCCATCGGATCTGCAGCTTTGTTCTGTGCTCGTGGGACTTTCTCAAAGAAAATATAATGAAACTTGGTGCGTAGTGTTTCCATCTGTGCTCTGTATGGTATGAGCTTCTCATCTTTGGTCATATAATCATTGTTGACTTGACTAATGATCAATTGCGAGTCTCCAAAGACTTTAAGGTTCTTGATCCTCCATTGAATTGTTATCTTTAGACCGATGATCAGTGCTTCATATTCTGCTATGTTGTTAGTTCATGGGAAGTTGAGTCTGAAAGACTTTGGAATTGTATCATGATCTGGAGTAATAAGAACTATCCCTGCCCCTACACCATGATTCGTGCATGACCCATGAAAATATAGTTTTCATACCTTGATCGCTGGTTGTAGTGTCATAATAGATTCGTCAGGAAAGTCAGAAATAATAGGCTGATGGTCCTGAATGGGTGCCTCTTCTAGTTGATCTGCGATCACTTTCCCTTTGATGGCCTTTCTGTCTACGTACTCAATGTCAAACTCACTTAAGATCATTACCCACTTTGCAAGTCATCCGGTGAGCACTACTTTGCTTAGGAGGTACTTTAAAGGATCAACATGTGAGATCAACTTTGTTTGGTGACTCAACATATAATGTCTCGGCTTCTGGGAAGCAAAGACAACTGCAAGGCATGAATTTTCAATTGGTGTATAGTTGAGCTCATATCCTACAAATGTTTTTCTTAGATAGTAGATGGCCCTTTCTTTACCTGCGTCATCATGTTGTTCCAAGAGTACACCTAATGTTGACTTTGTTGCTAAGATATACAAAAGCAATGGTCTACCTTGGACTGGTGGCACCAATATAGGAGACTTGAGGAGGTAGTCCTTGAATGTTTAAAATGCTTGTTCGCATTGCTCAGTCCATATGAATTTGATGTCTTTGTGCAGTAGATGTTGGAATGGGTGGAACTTGTCTGCTAGCTGAGCTATGAAGCGCCTGATTGATTGGATCCTTCCTTGTAACCCTCTTAGTTGTCTCAGGTTCGATGGTGGAGGCATGTCCAATATTTCTTCTCTGGGTCTACTTTGATGCCTCTATGTGACACTATGAACCCTAGTAGCTTTCCTGCTGTGACACCGAATGCACATTTCTTTGGGTTTAAACAGACTTTGTATTGCTGCATTCTATCAAAGATTGGTCCCAATACTTGTAGATGATTTTTGCGAAGCATTGACTTGGCTAGTATGTCGTCCACATAGTCTTCCATTGTTTTGTGGATGAGATCATGAAATATTGTTTTCATAGCCCTTAGATATGTTGCACCCGCATTTTTGAGACCAAATGGCATGGCGTTCCAATAGTAAGTGGCCCAAGGACATGTGAAAGCTATTTTATGTTGATCCTCGGGTGCGATCCTTATCTAATTATACCCCAAAATACCATCCATGAGTGATAGCATTTGATGTCTAGCGGTTAGATCTACTATCATATCAATGTTGGGTAAGAGAAAGTCATCTTTGGGACAAGCTATGTTGAGATCTCTGAAGTCCGTGCAAATTTGTATCTGACCACTATGCTTTGTAACTCGCACCAAGTAGATATCCAGTCTATGTATGGTATAGGTCTTATGAACTTAGCATCCAGGAGCTTCTTCAATTCTACTTTGACTAGCAATGTAACATGGGGATGCATCTTTCTCAGCTTCTGTTTGACAGGTTTGGCGTTGGGTAGCAATGGGAGATGGTGTAGTACAAGCTATGGATCTAACCCTGGCATATCCGAGTAGGACCATGCAAAATTGAGCATCCTTACTTTAAAGAAGCTGATAAACTGTTCTCTCTCCTCAGGGGTGAGTGATTTTTCCAAGTATATGTTCTTTGGGTTCATGTCATCTCCCAAATTGACTTCCTCTATTTCTTCTGCTAGTAATGCCGATTTCTCCTCTGTCAAGGGGAGGAGTTCCTTCTTTCCATCTTCTAGCGCCTCAGTGAGGTTTTCACTAGAAGATATGTCTTGTTTTAGCTTTTTATCATTCTTTTGTAGACTGGAAAGAGGAGTTGCCTCCCCGAAATATGCCGCTCTGTTGAGGTCAATGGAGAAGCCTTCCTTGTGGTCTCCTGATGGAATGCCTTCCCTAAGTCCCATGAAATCAGCAATAGCCTCATCGTTCTCGAAGATATCTAAATCAGGGGGTCTTTGTTGATCCCACTCTATTAGCTCTGGGTGTACAAGAAAAATAATTTTGTGTTTGTTTGACTCTAGTTGATTGAAAGGGACTACAAATATGGTTCCTACAAAACTAGACTGTGATGTGGACGCACCACTTGAGTTTTGATAAATGACATGTTTATCTACGCAGGGTTGTTCGGTAATGGTCAGTTAGTCAAATAAGTCTTCTAGGTTTATGATAGTGTCTGACCGGGGGGAATAATCTGGGATTGACGGTTCAGAGTCATGAAGGGATCTCCACTCATACTTGTGGGAGTCAGTATCAATAGAACACTCGTCAGATGTCTCACTTCCTTCGTTATCATTGATTGCTATGTGGAGGTTTATTCAGGTTTGTGTAGTTCCTTCTTCGGTGGGCAACAACTATGCTAATATGTTTCTTATCAAGACATGTTCTATGTTGTGCACCAGGTGCATCTCTATTATTTGTTCATGATCGACTTGGATGTCTTGGATCACCAGACCAGTTCCTTATTGCCCATAGCCCAACCCTCTTTTCTTTCTCTGGGTTGGTGGGAGAGAATTCCATTAAGCCTTGTTGCCTTGCCCCCAGACCAGTTGTACCATCATACCCAAATCTTTGTAACATTATGTAACCATTACTATAGTTTGAAAGGGCTAGGGGTGGTCAGATTGTCTCTGGTGGGTCTTGGTAAACCAGGTACTGATGTTTTGTTCAAATGGCTTTTCTTCTGCTATGTCTCTCCATTGGACAAAGGTTGTGGGCGGACATCTGAATAGAACAGGCTGTATAGTTTCTGTTGTAATAACAGGTTGTGGTATGCATAATTTCTCAGGCTCTAAGGCATGTGCGTGATGGTAAAAGCCTCTTCATATATGTATTCACCACAACCCTTGTCAGTAATGGATATCTTGCCCGCTTTCCGTGTGATATTTTTAAGATTTGAATCTGAAGAGGAGGGAATGCTTGCCTCATGGTTAATGACTATCTTTCCTGTTGTCCATGTGACATCCTTGGGATTTGAATCTAAAGAGGATGGGATGCTTGCATCTTGATTTGATGGTACCTGGTTATCAGTGCTGATTTGGACAACATTACAGTATTGGAAAGGATTGGGATCTCCCTCTATGATGATTTCCTCTCCCTGGTGTGAGAACTTGATGCATTGATGGTATGTCGAAGGTACAGCTTGCATTTCATGTATCTAGGGTCTCCCTAGTAGCATGTTGTATCCCAACTCAAGGTCTAGGATCTGGAAGGGAGTGTTTTTGACCACTGGACTGATACAGACAGGTAGAATGATAATACCTTTAGAGGACCTTTCCTCTTCATTATAAGCTCTAATATTTATCCTCCTTGTGACATCAATAATTGATTCTGAATAGCCCAGTTGCTTGATTAACTTTAGAGTATAGATGTTTAACCCAGCTCCACCATCAACAAGGACCCTATGGATAGCGCTTTTGTGGACTTGGACAAGTAAGTGCAAAGGATCATTATGCAGGGGTTTATGCAGCGGCACATCACGGTCTGTGAATGTAGCATGTTTGTTAGCAGCTATATGGTTGACCATTGTTTGGAAACTCTCAGGTGTTATGTCCCTTGGGACAGCTGCATTTTGAAGGGCTTGGTCGAGTGCCAATTTATGCTGCAGAGATATGCGCAATAGGTCAAACATGGAGATTTGGACATGTGTGTGCTTTAGTTGATCCACTATGCTTGGCTGTGGATCTGAGTTTTCTTTAGGATTGTCAAATATAGTAGATGAGGATGGTACTCCTTGCAAGATGACTCTGGCACGATGAGTTGTTACAGCACATTTGTTACCTTGGTCTTTGATAGTGATTGTAGCCACATGGCTATCTGAAGGATTGAGGCAATTGATAACATTATCACTGTTGGCATACGTATAGTTAACTTGTTTTGCTTGTCCACCAGACCTGGAGGATTTTCCCTTGTTGTGATCATGAAAGGTATCGTTGAAGATAGTGTGATCAGTTGTGCCTTTGGTTTGGGTATTTGTCACATCGATGACCCCTGTATCAATTAGATCTTGGATATCATGTTTCAATCGGTAACAGTTACACGTTTTGTGCCCTTTCACCTGATGAAACTCGCAGAAATCCTTGTTATTGTACCACCTTGGTTTGTTTACATCCTATTCAAAGTCCCTGATTTCAGGGAGAGTGATAGTGTTTGATTGTATCAACTTGCGTAAAGCTGATTCTATCAGCTCTCCTAATTGTGTGAAATCTCGTTGCTGGAATTGAAACTATGGTCTACGTTGATTCTGTTGTTATCTATTTGACACAGCGACCACTTGTACAGGGGGAGGTTGGTTTTGGGTGTATGCTTGTTGAGTGGGCCTTGTGGGTTTTTGGTTGGCCAAAGGTGCGCCTTGCAGTGACACCTTGGGTTGTACATAGTTGACTGTCTTCACATCAATGACACCATCGCTAGTGACATTTTTATTCTTGTTCCACCACTTAGCTTTGTCCATTGCATTTTTGTTTGTATTCGCTTGTGTGGGATCTACAAGGATTCCTCGTTTGAACAAGTTTTTCTCACAACGAACCCCTCGTTCGATGAGTTGTGTGAAGTTCAGAGCTAACTGTAACTCTGTTGTGAATGACATGTCTGGAATTAGCTTGTCAACAAACATGACCATCAAGTCTTGTTCGGGCACATCATATGTTATGCGGTTTTTTGTATTCCTCCATCTCTGTAGGAACTTCACAAAAGACTCTCCATCCTTCTGTTTGATATCGCAAAGGTCCTTGATGCTAACCTTACGCTTGATGTAATGATGGAAGTGAGCTATGAACTTTTTCAGCCAGTTCACCCCAAGACTGAATACCATGAGGTAAATGCGAGAACCATTCCATTACTGGTCCGGCCAAGCTTTGTGGGAACAGTTGCATTAAATATGTTTCATCATGGGTGACTTCGATGCAACTAGAAAAAAACTCTCGGATATGTTCAATAGGGTTGGTACTGCTCCTATACTTGTCAAATTTTGGTACCGAGAAGTGATTTGGGAACGGAGACATGTGGAGAGAATGGTCAAAGGGGTATGGGTATAAATCCTTTGCGGTGTAGGATTTAGTTTGCCCCTGATTTTGCATATCCATCATTTGGGCTTGAAGGGTTTGCATTTGTTGCATTAACATGTCCATTTGGTATTGAGGTTGGTGCGTGAGTGTGTTCCTCTGTGTTGTAGTGGGTATGAGGCTGCGCCTCTGTGTCCCTTGAGTAGGAACATAGGATTTCATCCTGGAGACTTGATATTGATTTGCCACCGAGTGATTTGTAAATGGGGGCACATGGGTAGCCCATGGTGAGTTTTGATGCATTTGTTGTTGTGATTGAAACTGGGCTTGATACTGTTGGGCTTGATATTGTTGCTGCTGAGGTTGGGGTTGAAGTTGGGGTAGCTATTGTGAAGCTAGGGTTACTGTTGCAGGGGTTGGAATTGAGGCAACTGAAGCTGGGGTTGCTATTGCATGGTTTGGAACTGAGGCAATTGAAGCTAGGGTTGTTGTTGCGGAGGTTGGATTGATGTCAGAATGGGCAAAGATGTAGCCTTGGGCGGGTATTGACTGTAAGTCATACCTGCAGAGATGGATCCTTGTGGGCATGAGGTGTTGATCCCAAGACTAGTATGAGTTAACTGCAACAATGGCATGGTTTCAGAACAGTTGGTGTTTGGTGGGATCGAAGGCATAGCATGAGAGCTTGATTGTCCTAGCCATGAGACCAAAGGTGGAGGCATTTTAGTGACCATGGGTGCACTTAGTTGCGAGCCTATCATGCTTTGAGTGGAAGATGTGCTGGCCTGAGTCGGGTCATTGGTTTGACTAGATATAGTCTGTGTCAATGTGGGTAATACCAATGGTGGAAAGATTTGAGACACAACATGCAGTATCTGGGGAGGCTGAGTAGTGTTTTGACCTGCGAGAGGGTTTTTGGGCCATATGGTTGATAAACTGAATTCAGCGGAGAGTTTGAATCCCTTCTTTATTAGCATGGCTAAGTAGCATTTAGGGTTCCTCTCTACAACAACGTCATCTACTTTTGTGGAGTAAGCATCTTGATCCACATCTTCAAGCTTTGATTCTGTGATATCTTAGAAAAAAGCTGCCCCACGGAGTTGTTCAATTAATAGAGCAGAACTAGTGTTCACGAAAGGATCATTCTCTTGCTCTGTTTTCCAAGCGGGAAATCTGTTGATATATGACTCATCAGGCTGAGTTCTAGCCTTAGACCTTGTGTAAGGCCCTCCATGAGGTGTTTGAGACATAGTGTGGTCCAGGTTTTGTAACTAAAACAAGTGATATAAAGAAAACAAGGAAGAAAATCCTTTCTAAGGAAGTCTGAGTTATGTTTTTGACAAGGGTAATTCTAAGGACAGATTTTGATATAGCTTGATCTCAAAGTGGTGATGATAAAAAGATAAGATTTGTTGACCTTTGCCTGGGACAAAGTCACTTTGATAAAGATTATGATGTTTGATATGATGAGATCAAGGTATTGTGAGTCTAGGCTTTTGAACTAACAATGTTTTTGACAATAATCGTGCTCTTTAGAGAAGGGATGATCTTTAATGTTTAGAGATTCACACAATGTTCTTCACGTTTTCCTAGAATAGACACTAGTTTTGGACACCAAATGAAGAGTTCTCTCAAGGTTTTTTTAGGTTAAAAATAGGTGTAATGTATCTCTGGTTAATTGTGGTACAACTCCACCGATTGCAGAAAAGTAAATGGTCGATTGCAGTAGTTTATCTCTGATTGCGGTAATAAACAATACGATTGCAGCAATAAACAAGATAGCTGCGGCAAACTTCCTTCAATTGTGGCACAATGTAGGAAATTGCGGTAAATAGGAAACACTCTAAAAAAGACTAAGAGATGGGTATCACTGCTTGACCATTTTGATATTTTTGGAACAATCCTTTTGATTTGCAAGACAGTTGATGTTGACAACCCTAGACTTTAACACGTTTGACTCGTTTTGACAGTTTGGATGTTTTGTTTTGCGTTTTCAGAAACTATTCAAAGAAACAAGCACAATAGACACTATGTTTTGAAGAATGCAGACTGACAATGTGTATGTTCTACAACTTTTTCAAGTTGCAAGGTTATCACAAGGTCTCAACAGTGAACAGTCAGATTTAATCTAGGTCAAAGGCTTCAAAATACAATGTTATAGGCACAATGCTTGAATGTTTGTTAGCTCACACAGCAATTGTCACACTACTAGGACACGAAGGTCCACGACATAGGTGCCCGTGTTTTTGCCATTTCCAGGTATTGTTTCCATGGAGTGAAGATATCTTTCACTACACAAATATCGTGGGACACATATGTTGGGGATCTTGGGGGGAAATTCTGCAACCCCTTGCACTATAATAAGGTACCTGTTCGGAGGTAAAAATGGGTTGGCCTCTAATTAATCAAGATTGTAGTAAGGTCTGTGGTGTCTCTCCAATCGGTTTGTACATGTGTGACTCACTTAAGAGCCTAGTTGATCATGCTAGCTCCTTCGGGATATTCACCCGATCCAGACTATCACCAACACACTTCGCCCGAGCTTGGCTAGATAAGACAGAACTTTGGTTCGCGCCTTGTTTATATACCGATCGGAAGGATTACCGGTTTAAGGTCGTTCTTTGAGGAAGAAGGGCATTCCCCAGACAGGCCTTTCTAAAAAGTACAAATGTTTCTAATCTAACAGTTTGTGCAAGTGCACCCAAAATTCAAGACACAAGGTAAATTGATTAAGCTCCAAAAGTTTGAAAGGTGAACTAAGCTACACCACCATACAAGCACTAGTGTTCAATTTTAAGTCCAAAAGTAGGTGTTGATTGCTTGTTTAATTTTAATGCACCAAATCGAGAAATTCTGTCTTGTTCAATTTTAGTCCCCATGTCAGTTTTAAGCCCAATTTTGAAATGTGAGATGTAAGATGTGTGACAAACACTATTTTTTTAAAACCCAAATCAACAAGTGAATGAATTTTAAGTTGTATTATTATCTTGCCTCCTCGATTTGTACCTATCAAAGAAAGTGTTTAGTATCTTCAGAAATGAAAGCTTTCAATCCAAAATAGCAAAATATCTAGAAACTCCAGGATTGTTGAGATTGCTGAAATTAATGGTGACTTTATACTTACTTGTGAATCTCTTAATTGAATCAATGTACCTCGTGTTTGCTTCACTTTGATCGTTAGCTATGATTGCGAGAATAGCCCATTTTGTGATCAATAGTTGATGGTTCTCCTTTTGGAAGCTCTTAATGCTCTAGCACCTGGTATGCGTCTGATTATCCTCTTGGTCATTAGTCATTTTCTCAATCCCAAGAAATCAAGAAAGAACACACAAAAATAAAACTTTTTCAAAGATCTTTCATTTTTTGAAAATGTTTTTCAGAAAAAATAAAATAATAGAGAATAAAGTCCCTGTATAATTTCAAGACCTTATAAAAAAATGTAACTTTTTTGATAAGAAATGCTGATTTGTGTCCAAAATTAATTTTTTATGAAATATCATAAAAAAAATTATAAAAAATCATAAAAAATTCAGAAAAATCTGAATTTTGGATTGTAGCTTTCTTATGTCAAAGGGTACCTGCAAAAAACAATTTAGATCATAATTCCTTAATTTGTGCCCTAGGGACCCATTTTATCATAAAAGACCAGTTTGAAATGATCTGTTATTTTTGCAAAATAATTTCACAGAAATTAAAATCACAGAGAATAGACCCCCTCTATAATTTCAATACCTTTCCAAAAATATAACTTTTTTGATAAGAAATGTTGATTTGTGTCCAAAATTAAATTTTTATGAAATATCATAAAAAATTTATAAAAAATCATAAAAAAATTCAGAAAAATTTGAATTTTGGACTATAACTTTCTTATGTCAAAGGGTACCTGCAAAAAAAATTTAGATTATAATTCCTTAATTTGTGCCCTAGGGCTCCATTTTATCATAAAAGACTAATTTGAAAAGATCTGTTATTTTTGCAAAATAATTTTATAGAAATTAAAATCACAGAGAATAAACCCCCTCTATAATTTCAATGCCTTTTCAAAAATGTAATTTTCTTGAAAAGAAACTCTGATTTGTGCCTAGAAATGATTTTTATGAAATATCATAGAAAAATTATTTTAAAAAATTAAAAAAAACTCAAAAAAATCTAATTTTTTGTTTGGGGCCTCCTTAGATCAGCGTCAACCTGCAAAAAAAATTCATAAAATAATTCCATGCGGTTTGAAAGATATGACCAAATTTCACACGGGCTGTAAATTTACGTCGGGTTCACCAAAATGTATGCCTCTTCTTCGTGATTCGTGGTCCCCAAGCTTTCCAAAGGCAAAGGTTAGTAGCAAAAGTTTTACAAATGATATAAATCCAATACAAAAATACTACTAAAACGAATAACTCGAAGCATAACCAATAAAATGTACAAGCAAAGAAAGGCAAACAAATGAATGCAAACCCCAAAGCGCTTGAAGCTTCTATTGTTTCTCTCTACTCCTTCCAAAACGTTGTTCTTGAGCTCAGTATTGGGGTGGACAACGTCTATGACTTGAGAAGTGTCAAGAATTTGCTAATTGAAACGAGTGTGTGATCGCAATATGGCTTGAATGCTAGAACCAAACTGACATGGTAATGGCGCACGAGAGCTTGAAATCATGGATCCTTCAAATGGTTATGAAAGATTTATTATATAAGAATTGAGGATGAAATGAACGGTTGAGATCAATTTCAGAGATAGGGAGATGAACGGTTGAGATCAAAGGGAACTGGAGAAGCCATCAATAAACTCCACCTCTTCAATTTGTAAAGAGGAGACAAAGTTTGGTTGACTGAAGAGCTAATTGTGAGTTACCTTTTTGAACTGGAGAGGTGGGTGAAGTTACCCATGTGGACTGGAGAGATGGGTGGAGTAACCCATGTGATCTGATTGGTGTTATCTCTTGGAAGATAAATGAATATTTAATTTATTTATTTAATTAAAATTTTCAACATGTGAGATAATTGAATTCTTTTTTATTTAGAATTGCTTTATTAAATGAAATTAAATTAATTTAATTGGAAGAATTTAATTAGTAAGTTTAAATATTTGAATTTAAACTATAAGAAATTGAATTTAATTAATTAATTAATGGTAATTAATCAATTAAGGTTAATTAATTAAATAAAATTAATTATTTAATTAATTTTGAAAATTTGATTAGATGATTTGGAGAATGAATTTAGAGGAAAATAGATGATTTGGAGAATGAATTTAGAGGAAAATAGATGATTAATTAATGATTAAAAAATTATTAATTAATAGATAAAAATTAGTGTTTTTAATCTAAAGTCGCAAGTCTGTCCATTTTCGGGTGTCTACATGTTACTATCTTTTTAGCTTTATGAAGTAGTGTTCTTGGTCTTTTACCATAGTCCTCTTCTTTGTGTCTTTTTCATGCTGCCCTTAGGAACCTCTACTCTAGAACCTTTCATCTGTTCTTCCACTATTTTATTTAGCTCGTTCAATGCTCTTTATCACAGTGCCTTAACCTTTGGATGTCACTGTATTTCACAAAACCAGTCATTGCATTTTTGACATCTTTGAAATCATTGTTTTTAGACTGTATTCTCTTATTTTCAAAACAACATTCCTATTCACTATCATGCTACAATGATATCACTGATTTAACAACAAACCACTAGTTTGAATTTATCCTCTTTGTCATTACTATTTCCTCACTACATTCTCTGTTTTGAACATTGAGCTCATTGCTTTCTTTACACATTCATGGATCACTGTTATAACTATATTTAGATCACTGTCATGATGCTCATTTGATGACTGTTCCTTTTCATTTGTATGACTATTTTCAATGTAATACTTTGTATCTTCATACAACAACTGTTATGTGCTAAACCTATTCACTGGTTCCACCATAACAACATAGATTTTGCATCACTTGGGGGCAGTCAAATGCTGTCTTTTGCTGCTTAAAACAGTGCCTTTTGTGCCTTTCATTGCTCTGATATTGGTTCATGGCATTGTATATAACAGTCTTTGAGTGTTTTATTATCAATCACTGTTATAATTGTATTATCCCCTCACTATCTGATCTCTGTGCATAGTTTTCACTAGTGGAATCATTGTTTTTCTATTCATTGGTCCTCCACTGTTATCTTTTACCTAATCGCTGTCATTTTTTTGCTCTGTACTTTCATGGGAAACTTGTTTCCGTTCAAATGGCCTTGATTCTCTGTTATAACCATGCTTCTATCTTCAACACTGATCTTCTATGATTTTTGCATGATGATCTTCATCATTGTTATACTGTCCTAAGTGACCGATCTCTTCTACATTGTTTATCACTGCTATCAACAATTTGATCACTATTTTGTGCTCAAGCATGCACTGTCATTTCATCTCAGATCTGTTTTGGAATTCTTGACCTCCATGCATTGAACACTATCATGCCTATTTGGATTGCTCCTTGACATCTAACACCACTTCCTTTTGGTACATATCGATGCTCATTCATTGTTTTCATTGCTTTGAGCATTGAATAAAACTGCCTTTTTCCCTCTTACATGAGTGTGTTTTCAATGTTATGACAACATTCTTGAAAATCGCTGCTTCTTACATTTCATGGCACAATGGTAATCATTGATTTGTTTTATTTCTTTCTATGGACTCTTATAACTATTTGTTGAAGACACATCTCTGTTATTTATGACAGTCATTTCTCACTGTCCAAACATTCATCTTATATTGCCTCTATCTTTAATAGTTACTTGTATGATGGTGTTGATCCCTTAGGTATCTTCTTCTCACTGTCTCTTGAAAATCATTGTTTTGGTGCCATAAACTGCTCTTCACACTATTTTGATATGTATTCTTAATATTATTGCCTTCAAAACAGAGATATACATTGAAACCCCTTCATCTCACTATTTTTTGAACACATGCTTGAAATCACTGATTTCTTAGATATGATATCTCTATTTTTGCATGAATCATTTATGTGGTTGATCATTGATCCTCTAGCACTGTGTATTGTAATTTCTTGAAACCTTTTGGACTGCCATGGGATCCATGTCACTGTTATGGCATTGATTTATACTTGCTCTTCACATGTTCATGTTCTATGCATCAATGGTTATCTCCCTTTTTCATTCAAATGCAAATATAACAGTAAATGAATCTTTGAAACTTTCTCCATCATTTTCAAGGCACAAAATAAAAGAAATGAAAAGAAGTAAAATAGGGTTTATTGATTTGAAACTATACCCTGCCTCCTCATAGATTCGTGTGAATCCTTTGCCCTTCTCTTCGTTTACCAGCTGTTACACAGTATAAAATGCTGCTACCATTAAATCTCGTTGCTCTTTAACAAAATCTCAAGCTCTTTAAGAGAGAACTAGCGCTCTTAACTGATGATCTGATGTCCATTACGAAAATGTTATTCTATCGTGTTGCTCGCTGCTTTATATCTGTTATTTTCTGTCTATACTGTTAGGAAAACTACTTGCGAAAACGCCTTCCAAATGTCAATTTACACGGGAAATTATATAACGATCAAATCTACTGAGATGCATAGGAAAAATAAGAACAGAGAAAATAAAGACACACAAAAGATAAAACACATGAGACAGAGATTTACGTGGGAAACCCTTCCGGGAAAAAACCCACCAGCCAAGAATCAGAGTGTCACCCCTTCGTATTACAGTAACCAATACATTACATACAAATAATAGACTCAGACTCATATTGCCTTTACAATCAACCCAACTTCTACCACTATGACACTGTTCTTCAGGCTTACAGCCTTAGCCCTCGCAGCCTCTACAGCAATACAACCATTACTGTTAACCACAGACTTAGCCCTCACTATCAACGAATCTCGCATACATTTATACACTATACAATTTGTTATAGAGTTCAGTAGAGGAACAGTTATCGGCAAAACAGTTGTCTGCCAACCGTTAGTCACACACAACCACTCGCGCAACTCCTTTGGAACTCTTGTCTCCATTCGGCACATTTACTTCCGTCGGGTAACTTCTCCCTTCGGCACGTTTGTCTCCGTTGGGTAACTTCTCCCTTCGGTTTCATTCCACGACATTACCATACCACTCCACAGGCCACATGATTAATATTACCATACACTGCACAAAGAGCATATGTGACGAAGTGTGTACGGAAGAGCACTTATCCTACGGTCAAAGTGTACGGTCAAAACTGTAGGAGTGAAAATAGGTGAAGGAGAAGTGTTACTTCCGTACAGTGCGTTGAAGGAGAAATGTCACTGCCGTACGGTGCGGTAGGAGTGAAAATAGGCGAAGGGAAAACCTGTCGTACGGTGCCGTACGGTTGACTCCGTACGGTGCAGTGCGTACGAGGAAAAATGACTTAACAATCTCCCACTTGACGAGGTATGCACTGGCATCTCCAAAACATAGAAAAACATGGACTCTAAAGCCCATCAATGTTGATATACCTCTCGAATACAAAACCATCAGGTACTAGAATTTACTATGTGCACCATTAACATACTTGCATAAATAGTCTCATCTTGATCATGGACGTCCACACTTTCTACCATGCCATTGCCACTGGACACACACATAGAAGCTATCCACTGAAAAAAACCATACAGTCTATCTCCCAGAGAACCATCATTCCATCTCCCAAAGCACAAAACTCTCGTTCCAAAGGCTTATCGAATGTATCAACATTTGTCACAATCATAGTTGAAATAGCACTCATAATAAGTGCTAGCACATCCAACTATACATAC
>MU227821.1:247552-259474 GCA_018584345.1 Thuja plicata
CACCCCTTCATATTACAGTAACCAATACATTACATACAAATAATAGACTCAGGCTCAGATTGCCTTTACAATCAACCCAACTTCTACCACTATGACACTGTTCTTCAAGCTTACAGCCTTAGCCCTCACAACCTCTACAGCAATACAACCATTACTGTTAACCACAAACTTAGCCCTCGCTATCAACGAATCTCACATACATTTATAAACTATGCAATTCGTTATAGAGTTCGGTAGAGGAACAGTTATCGGCAAAACAGTTGTCTGCCAACCGTTAGTCACACACAACCACTCGCGCAACTCCTTTGGAACTCTTGTCTCCATTCGGCACATTTACTTCCGTCGGGTAACTTCTCCCTTCGGCACGTTTGTCTCCATTGGGTAACTTCTCCCTTCAGTTTCATTCCACGACATTACCGTACCACTCCACAGGCCACACGATTAATATTACCATACACTGCACAAAGAGCATATGTGACGAAGTGCGTATGGAAGAGCACCTATCCTATGGTCAAAGTGTACGGTCAAAACTATAGGAGTGAAAATAGGTGAAGGAGAAGTGTTACTGCCGTACGGTGCGTTGAAGGAGAAATGTCACTGTCGTACGGTGCGGTAGGAGTGAAAATAGGCAAAGGGAAAACCTGTCATACGGTGTCGTACAGTTGACTCCGTACGGCGCAGTGCGTACGAGGAAAAAAGACTTAACATATACTATGTCGATCTGGTACTCTCTATCGTAGACTCATTATTAATCGAAAGACACGCTATTTCCATAAGGAGATTTGCTGTTATTTACTACAAAACTGACATTTCTATATTGGAAGTGTTGTTTACAAAGCTTATTGTTGTTCTCTTGCAAAAAAATCTGATACTTATACATAGAATCTTCTATTTCTATAGAAAACTTGTTGTTCTTCGATGATATCTGCCATTAAAACACAAAGGTAAGCCACTTCAACATTGTTAATGTTGTTCTACGATCTCCATTCTATTGAAATCATTGTCGCTCCATAGAAACTGTTGTTTGTTCATCTCTATCAATGCTTCCGTCCCTGCAAACATGTTGTTCAACCCTTTTGGCCGCCATGGATGGACAGAGCTGGGAATTTAGGACTTTCTCATACTTCTTGATCTTGACCATGGTTAGAAGTAGGTTTTTTTTGAGAGTCTAATGAGTCCAAACACATTTGAGACGAGGCACAAGGAGGCACAAGGAGAAGTTAGGTGGGCTCATCATCAGCTTGCACAAGAAATGAACCGAGTTATTAAAGTTGGCTTAAGTTGCCTTGTTGTCCCATAGGCTATGTTTAGCCTCGTTAAAACTTTATCTATCTGTCTATTTATCTTTGTCTTTCCCTTTCAAAACCTACCTCAAACAAAACTCGCTTGTTTTGTATTAAAAGTAACTCTTTTTACAAAGAGTGTAAAGCCTTAAAGCATACTTTTAATACTTGAAATAACTTTTAGTCCCAAAAATCATTTGGCTAACTCTTAGAATGCTCTTGTAAAACTTGGTTTCATTATAAAGCTTTTTGACCCGACACTAAAAAATAGGTAATATTTTAATTGTTACATCATTAAGGAGATTGATTAGAGCTTCTTTGTTGTTTTAATGTTCATACTTGGAGAAATTATTAATGGCAATTAAAGTTTAATTAGGTTGAAAATTAGATAATTGAATCACACCCCTCTCCCAAATATATTGTGTGTTGGTCATAGGGTTAAGGTTAAATTTAAGTTTAGGGTTAGGAATCAAATTAATGTTAGTATTTGGTTAAGGTTCAATTAGGGTTGCATTTAGGTTAGGGTTCAATTGGTGTTAAGGTTCATTTATGAATAAGCTTAATACATAGTTATATTAAGGTTAACCTTCAATTAGGGTTGGGGTTAGGGTTCAATTAGGGGTCAACTAAGGTTAACTTTTTGTTTGGATTATAATTATGCAATTATGCTTGGGATTCACTTAGGTTTAGGGTTATGACTCAATTAATGTTCACTTAGGGTTAATGTTACAATTAAAGGGATAAATTTCAATTACATTTGGAGTTCACTTTGGATTAGGATTCTATCAGGGCTAGGGTTAGGGCTCTACTATGCTTAAGGATCTATTAAGGTTCAATTAAAGTTAGGGTTATGATAAAGGATCTACAAAAAAAGTAGTGTTAGGGTGAGGAGTAGGGCTCAATTACAATTAGGATTTAGTTAAGGTTCAATTAAATTGTGTTCATTTTTTGTTAAAATTAGGTTAGGGTTACAATTGAATAGGATTCAACTAAAGTTAAAATTAGAGTTAGGATAAGGGCTAGTTTTATAGCTTAAATAGGGTTCAATTGGATTAGGATAACAATTGGGGTTTAATTAGGGTTACGATTAAAGTAGGGGTTAAGTTCAAGGTTAAGATTTAATTAAGATTATAGTTAAGGTTAGGGTTCAATGAGGGTAATGCATAAGGAAATACAATTAGAGTTAAAGTTCTATGATAAAGATTTGGATTAGGGATAGGATTAGATTTGGGACAAAAATTAGGGTTAAGATTAGGGCTCAATCATAGTCAATTTTTAGTTATGGTTCAATTGGGATTATAGCTTGATTAAGGTTAGGGTTTAATAAGGGTTAGCATTCAATTGATCAATGTTTGGGATTGGGTTTAATTACACTTATGGCTATAGTTAATTAAGATATTGCTTAGGGTCAGGATTAAAGTTTGATCAAGTTAGGTTCTATTAGGGGTCAATTAGTGTTAGAGTTAACATTATGGTTCTACAAAAAAGTTTAGGGCTAGGTTTAGGGTAAGGATTTAATTAGGGTTAGAATTTGATTAAGATAGGTTCTATCAAGGTTATTATTAGATTAAGATTAGTGTCAGGTACAATTAGGGTTAAGGTTCATTTACATTTAGGGTTAGCATTTCTATTCATTTATTAATAAGGTTCAATTAGGCTTTAGTTAGTGTTATGATTAATGTTGGGGCTCAATTAGGATTTAAATAACATCAGGGTTTAATAATCCAACTTGGGATTAGAGTTCATATTTTGGTTTGAAATTAGAGTTGGTATTAGATAAAGGCTAGTGTTCAATTTGGGATCAAATATGGACAAAGTTAAGGTTCAATTAGGGTTCATTTAAAGCTAAGGTTAAGGTTAAGTCAACCAAGTTTAAATATATAATTAGGGTTATAATTATTGTTAAGGTTCAATTAAGGTTAGGGCTAATATTGAGATGATTTTAATTAGAGTTAGCATTAGGGTTCACTTAAGGTTAGGATAAAGACCCATGTAGGGTTAGGGTTAAGATAGTGGTTCACTTAGAGTTAGGGTTCATGACCAATTAGAGTTTAATTAAGCCTATAATTTCTATAAAGGTTAGGGTTAAGGTTCGATTAGCATTATATTTCAATTATTATTGAAGCTTAAGGTTCAATTAACATTATAGTTAGGGTTAGGTTTATGGTTCAATTTGGGTTAGAATTCTATTAAGATTTACTTAGAATTAGAATTGCAATTAGTTTCCTACAAACAATCCTTGGGTTATGACTCAAGTTAGCGTTAGTATTGTTATTCAAAAATGAAAACACACAATACAATAGGCATTAGTAGAGAAAGATTGCATGTTTTAGTTGTCCATTTAACACTATCTTATAGGTTTTGATGATTTGCATTCACTTACTACATTTATTATCAGATTTTCATTTTATGTACTCTGAGTATTGATCAAATTATTACAAATTCAAATTCATCATTGATCATTACATTGTGCATTCATAAGAATGTAGTACAAATGTCCTTGATTCATATTTCATGTTTCAATAAACATAGTACATTGCAAATGAAAATAAAAAACTGAGGTATGGAATAGGGGTCCCATGCATTGCCTTGTATTTGTATCTTGTTTCTGCTGGTAGCTCTGTCAGGTCTTCATCTGCATCTAGGTCACTCCCGAGTCCCCATCAGCATTCAGGTTCTTAGGGAAAATATCTACATGAAAAAGGGAAAAAGAACAATGGTTAGATCCTGACGGATCTAAGCAATGCAAGAGAAACAATTACATACATCAGCCATCTATTTCTATCTGCATATCAATATGAAATAATAAATGTAACAAGAAAACATAAACCAACACTCACTATAAGGTAGTGTTAAAGGGATGTGTTTTGAAACATGAAACCTTCCGCTTCTAATGTCTATTGTGGTGTATGTTTTCATTTTTGAACAGTCATGAATCTGAATGAAAGGGACTTAGTATGTTTCCGAACTGAGAAAAACTTTTCAGAATATGTTTCATATTGATATTGTATGAAGTTAACAAGTTATTTTGCAGAAAATAGCTGACTGGTTCATACTTTCAGTCATTTTTCAAGATCCAAAACAAGCTGATTTCCCATGCTACAGGAAGTTCCAGGTTGTTGATCTCCAGAGGAATCAAATTGTTTCACCAAAAGATGTTGATTTCATCATAAACAAAGTACATTTTTTCAGAACTTTCAATGATTTTAATACTGAATATTTTCAAGTGCTTCAAGATTGAATCATAATATAAATGTTTACGAAATGTTATGACTAGGTGTCATGAACCCGTGTTCGAACCCCAGTCATTAACATTTTGTTGTTATTAACTGTCACGAGCCCGTGCTCGAACTTCATTAATAGAATAATAAACATTTTCATCTTGTTGTACTTCATACTATAAGTTGACAAGTTCAGTATCAAAAGGAAATGTGCAATAATCTGCTACAGGAGCTTCAATAATGTTGGTGTTATTAATTTCAGAATGCCAATAGGTCACATTCTTCAGTTCTTGTCAGAAATCAGAAAAGCAACTTTGTATTTATAATTTCTAACAAGTGTCATATTAATTTCAAATGCTGGAATGTAGATCATAGTTCTGAATATGTTGAACTCAAAGTTCAAAAATGAAGTTCTTATGTTGAAGGAGTAATAACAAGTTCATGTTCATGTTCATACTGGAACAGAGTATGTAATGAAAGGAAATGACACTCTCTGTCATCATATTGTGTACTTCTCAGAAAGCATCAGTGCATTTACAGTATATCTATGCTACAACAGTAAACATCTTTTGGATATATGTGCATATTTTCAAATATTCTATATTTGCAAGGGAACAGTGGAACAGTAAGATCACTTAAGGATTTATAATATTTTTGCGAAGTGAAGTTCATTTTCAGAACAGAGGAAATGAACTATGAATCAATCTTGCCAAATCTAATGCAATGAGAACTACAGGATGCTGTTAAGATATGAGTTCTCATGCTGAAAATTCATGTATCAAAGTGCTCGTTACTAACAGAGGATTTTAACCTTCTATTTTTATGCCAAAAGGAGTCACAGAACATATATTGTTACAAGGGAAAGAGATACAATAAAAGGGGTAGTAAAACTGTAGTTCGAATTTCATTATTCATGCATATGAACAGCCACAGAACTTCAATACTTCTATACAGAAAGGGAGAGCCATGTTCTTGCACTTCGTACTTTTGAAAAGCAAGAGTAACATGAACAATATTTATTTCTAGCAAATAAAAGCGTGCATGATGGCCACGATTTTGTATATCGTATGCTAACAAAAGATTCAAAAAGATAACATGCTGTTCGAACCAGTAGAAAACCCCAAGTTTTCAGCATCAAATAAAGCCATATTTCATGCAAAAGAGAGACGTGTTTAAAAGAAAATGAATAGTTCAACAGAGTTATTGATAATAGATGTCGTGAATGAAGGTATATGCTCACTGATTTGTATATGGAGAAAACATAGGAAAGAAAGACTTTCGAGTGTATCTTAGTTCTCTCAGAGATGAGAGTTATAACTTATGTTCTCTCTGTGAGTTTATTTTTCAAAACAAACAGTCTATTTTCCAAAGCAAACAGTGAAGTACCAACAAGAATCGACATTGGCAATGAAGTACCAACAAGAATCGACATTGGATAAGACATTTTTTTTTTGCAGATTTCAACTCATTAATTTGCATGGAAAAGATAAGCAGAGAGTTAAAAATATAACTTACAGTTCGCTGAACTTGAGTCTGTATTCAATGTCGGGTTCCCTGTTTTGGATTCACATCAATAAAAATAGCAGTGATCTTCAGTATGACAGAGAGCTCGAGATCAACAGTTGAGTTCTTCTATAGACAAGCTAAGCTCCTTAAGCAGTTTTCAAAGACTTAGGGTTTCATTTCCCCTAAATCATATGAAGAGTAACATAAACTCAAATGCCAAGATAAAATGAGATAATTGTTTGGAGTCCACCAAGAAGTTTAATGCATTCAATGCATGTCAAGTCTACAGAGCCTCGAAAATTGTAAATGCTGCCACCTTGCATTCTTATCTCTTGGTTTTTGCATTGCATTGCAAGTGGATTGAAGGTCATGTCGACTTCTCCACATTGTATATGATTTAGACTTAGAGTCCTTAGTCTAAGTTACGAGATAAGGATAGGATAGTTAATATTAAATTTTATGTAATATTAATTTCTTTTTATAAATTTGGCATCATAATGTAAAAGGGATTAATTATAAATTCCTTATTTAAAAGCCATGTTTATTAAAAGGATAATAGAAATTTTGGCATTATACATTGTAAAAGGAATTAAATTCCTTATTTTTAGCCAAAATTTAGGGAAGTGGCATCTTTTTGTTGAAAGTGACATTGGCTATATTCTTGGAGCCAATTTAGAGTCAAACTGGAGCATTCTTGGGGCAATTTGTAGGAGTCTTGGATTTTCGGATTAGGGTTTGGGAGGCCTTTTTAAGGAGGAAGATTTTCTTTTCTAAGGGTGGCATATGTGGGAAAGAGGGCATTTTAGTGAATGTATTGTTCCTCGATGTTTTTCAGGCCACTTTTGTAACCATTTTTGCAGAAATTGTGAAAGAAATATACCAGATTACAGGTCATTTTTATGTTCAGAGCATTATTGTCTTTCCATCTTCTTTAGTAAGTGTTTATAATTCTGGTTTTGATTTTGGATGTGAATGTCTTATTGTTCCTTCCAGATTAGTAAATCTGATTGATCAAACCTTATTTGAGAAACATATGTTGCTAAGTGTTGAATTATTTGTGGTTGAACCCTGATTATCAGATTCATTAGCCTATATGATGAAAAGTGTACCAATCATCTGAAATTCATTGTGAACTAGATCTGGAGTTGTTGTTTTCTTTTCTAATTTTTGAATCAGTCATTGGTGTATCACCTTTTTTTTTTTAAGTTTTACAATTCCTTCTCCCTTTTCACATCAAGTTTTTCAAGTTAGTAAAGTGATATCCAATTTTTATAGGAGCCGACCTAGAATCCGGAGATTCCTTTCCAATCATAGTCCACCCACAGCTAGGAAAGGTTTCCATTGTCAGTTAGAATTTTTGTTGGCCTTATTTCCTGATAAAGGTAACAATTCTAATCCTGAACAGTTTTTGGCACGCCCGGTGGGACACAAACTGCTTCCCAGTTTCGAGCCATTTGATGTGTAGTGGTTTCAAATTTTCAGATACAGCTCTAAGTGCCAATTTTGATGAGCAGAACTCCTACTAGAGCAAATAAAGAAGGGTTTGTTTATCAAGAATTGCAGTCAAGCAGAAGAGGTGGAAGATCAACCAAAGCTGGAAGAGAATTTCATGATCCCAGAGGTATCTCATTGAATTCAAATTTCTCATCTTTTGATAACCCTATTTTTGAATAGCAAGCTGCAGACTCAGAGGGATTTGAGGTTATCATTGAAGAGATTAATCTTCCAGAGGAGCTAGATATAAATCATACTGGGTCTGATTTTCCAAGTTTTGAAGGTTTATCTATTAACCATTCTGTTCCTAAAGCTTCTACAAGTGGTGCTGTCGTAACACCTCAACATCTGAAAACCTATCAAAGGAAGGTGGTACAACCTCCTCCTATTTTAAAAACTTTGCAAAGACAGCAACAACTGATGGCTAGAAATTTTCCATTTGTCACTTTTGATCAAGGCAGTCCTTTAAGGATTGCAAATCACAATAATATTCTAGTAGCTGCTCTAAAGGGATTGCCAATATTCAATGGAGAAGGTCCTGTAATAGCAATTGAACATATCCAGGATGTTGCACCCTTGTGTAACGTGCATCATATCACTGATGAAGATGTAGCTTTGAAGCTATTGGCAGCATCGCTCAAGGGCAAGGCTCTTGACTGGTTTAGGACTCTCCCGGTGAATTCTATTGCTACCTGGGATGTTTTGGGTGAGAGGTTGTCAAAATTCTTTGAAGACAAGTCTGATAATCTGTCTCTTGCGGAGCAATTAACGACAATCAAGAGAGCTCCACAAGAGGAGATGAGCGATTTCAACCTACGGTTTCAAAAGAATTGGAATTGGATTCCTACTACGGTGAGGCCTTCAACTGATTATGCATTTCTATATTATTTGAAGAGTCTTAATAGTGATATATCTATGATGATCCAATCTATGGGAGGTAATACCTTGCCTCAAGCTTATGATTATTCTATTAGGGCAGAAAATACCCTTATTCAGGCAGGGAAAATAGCTCCTAGGCCTCCTATGCCTTTCTTTCCTAATATTCAGTCGAATATGCCATTAGTGGTTCCACCAATAGCTGCTGTCCCATCCTATAAGCCCTCAGAAATAGCTCCTATAGCTTACCCAAATGAGTTGCAAATCATTAAGGACAGCCAACACAAGATTGAGAGTTTGTTACAATCTTTTGGGAATGAACTGGTAGCACTGAAAAAGAATCAATCTCAGGTTATCCCTGCTGTTCGGAATCGGCTTGCTGGTCCATCTTCCACATCATACCCAAATCAGTCCAATTTTTAGTCTAATAGGCAGCATTTTCAAGGTAATATTAATGCAAATAGGCAGAATTGGAGCATGAGGCCCAATAGGCAGTATATCCCAGCACCTCTTAATGCTGTTAGGGACATTGTACCTTCCCAGAATAAAATTTCCACTGACTGGTGTTTCCCATGTAGTGAAGCACATGACCAGTCAACATGTTCTAATGGTATTTTGAACCAAGCTCTTATGGTTCAAAATTCATTGAATTCACAACAGAATATTTCTGTTGAAGAGGTTCAAAATAAGCAGATCCGATTATTGAAACTGGGTTTTTGAATTGGCAAGAAGAAGAATTATGTGGACTTAATGAGGACACATCAATTGCAGCCAATACCAGAGCTAAAAAGAGAGCTCTTGAAGCAGATAGAACTGTTGAAAATGCTCCTAGCACACCAATATCTATCTTGAGGAATCCAACAGTTAATGCTATTAGAGGTCAAAATCCGAAAGGAGCTGATCAAGGATCACCTGGATCAGCAAGTAAGGTACAGTTTTCAGTTCCTTTCAATATTGTTGATACTATGAAGAAAACTAATGTTACCTTGTCTGCTTGGGACACTCTACATATTCCTGGTCAAATTGAAATTCTGAAGGAGGGTCTATCTAAGTTATCAAGTAATTCACAGCAACCAAATGTCATTATGGTTAATTCTGAGACTTCAGAAGCTCAAGGAAATACTTCTAAAGAGGCAAGTAAGCCTATCAAAGTACAGCAACCAACAAGTACAGAGATTAGAAGGACTACAAATACTGAAGAATCAGCAGTTTTAGCTGACCAAAAGTCTGCAAATGTTCAAAAAACATCAGAGAAGGAAGGTAATAAAGCTCCAAATCAGAAACCTCCTCCTTTTTATGTTACTTTGATTATTGGAAATAAGCTTGTTCATAATTGCATGGTTGATAGTGGTGCTACTAGCACTGTAATGCCAAAAAAGGTGGCTGATTCGTTGAATCTCAAGTATGAACCTCTTGAAAAAGGTGTAGTACAGCTTGATGGTATTGCTGTAAAAACCTTAGGAGTTATAAAAAATGAAAGCTTAACACTTCATTCTTGCCCAAATTTTTCTATTTTGCAAGATATCTATGTAATTGACCTGCCAACATACTTTGCTATATGTTTATCCAGATATTTTACAGCTAAGATTGATGGTTATTTTTCATCTGACTGGTCACACCTATTTTTTAGAACAAGGTACGGTACTAGAGTCACCATTCAATCTAAATCCTTGTCTAAAAACCATATTGAGCCATATGATCCTAGTCCAATCAATGCTAATTTCATTAACATGGATCAAGATGAGGTTCCTGAGTGTTCATCTTACAATACCAAAACCGAAGCATATCAAGACATTATTCTAGATGAATGGGCTTTCAGAAATGCTCATAAAGATGAATCTGTTGAGGTTGGTTTTGGAAATTACACGATGTTTGAATCTGATGTTGTTATTCCTAACATAGTTATGGATCAAGGAGCTGGATCTAATGATTCTAATCAGGTTTGGGATCTCTTTTTTTGATGGTTTAAGAAACAAAAATGGTGTAGGGGCAGGAGTTAAGTTAGTATCTCCTAATGGTGACAAATTTTATGCTGCTTATAAGTTAAATTTTCCTTGTTCTAACAATGTAGCAGAATATGAGAGCTTAATACAGGGACTAGAATGGGCAAGGCTGAAAGGTATTAAGTGTCTCAGAGTTTTTGGAGACAGTGAGTTAATTGTTAGGCAGGTGAGAGACCTTAACACTGTGAAAAATGATTTGTTAAAGATGTATAAGTCTAGGGTATCTGATATGCTAGCAGAATTTGATGCATTCAATCTGATATCTATTCATAGAAGACAAAATCTGCATGCAGATAGACTAGCTACAATTGGTACTTAGGCTAATATTATTGAAAATAAAGGACTGTTTACAGATCAATCTTATGTTAAGGTAGTTGTCAGGCCATCTATACCTGATAATGATTGGCAAGTTTTTAATACTGACGAGCATATTTTGAGTTTCCTGACAGAAACTAATGATTTCTCAGCTACTAAGGACAACAATGGTAATCAACAAGTTGAAGATCAGATTATCCAATTAAAGTCAAATAAGTTGCCAAAGGGTCTAGTCAGCCTAGAATCTGTTTTCAATTCTGATGATCAGTTCAGAAAAGGTAAAACCAGCTTGCTGGTTAAAGAAGATCATTATGAGGAAGTGGAGATTTTAAAAGATAAGTGGCTTAAAATTGGTAAGATAAATTCTCCTATGGAAAAAGAGTTGTTCATTGATCTTTTTAGGGAATTTAGTGATGTTTTCGCTTGGGACTATTCTGATCTTAAGGGCTTTGATCCTCAGCTTACTCAGCATACTATAGAATTAGAGCCCAATGCAAAATTGATTAGGCAGAGACAAAGGCCTATTAACCCAAAATTGGAGCCATTAATGCTCAAAGAGTTAAGAAAACTGTTAGATGGTAATATTGTTTTTCCAATAAAACATACATCTTGGGTTTCTAACTTAGTTCCGGTTAGAAAGAAGAACGGTGAGCTTAGATTATGTGTAGATTTCAGAGACCTGAATAGGGCCTCTTTGAAAGACAGACATCCACTTCCTTCAATGGAACAAATTCTTCAATGTGTTTCTGGATCAGAGAGATTTTCTCTTCTTGATGGTTATTCTGGTTATAACCAAATTCTGGTTAAAGAATCAGACCAGTACAAAACAACTTTTACTACAAAATGGGGTACTATGGCTTACAAGAGAATGCCCTTTGGATTGTCCAATGCTGGGGCAACCTTTCAGAAGGCAATGGACATGGCTTTTTAAAATCTTATGTACAAGCTTGTTTTAGTCTACCTTGATGATATTACGGTTTACAGCAAAGAGGCTGGTCAACACATTCATCATCTGAGACAAATTTTGCAAAGGTGTAGAGAATTTGGAATATCCTTGAATCCTAAGAAATCTGTGTTTGCAGTTCATGAAGGAAAAATTTTAGGTTATAATGTTTCTAAGGAAGGAACCACTATTGATCCTGAAAGAATACATGCAATCTTAGAGCTTTCCTTGCCTAAACATAAAAAGGGTTTGCAGAGTTTCATTGGCAGGATCAATTTTGT
>MU227821.1:262570-285321 GCA_018584345.1 Thuja plicata
TCAAAAATGAAGTTCTTATGTTGAAGGAGTAATAACAAGTTCATGTTCATGTTCATACTGGAACAGAGTATGTAATGAAAGGAAATGACACTCTCTGTCATCATATTGTGTACTTCTCAGAAAGCATCAGTGCATTTACAGTATATCTATGCTACAACAGTAAACATCTTTTGGATATATGTGCATATTTTCAAATATTCTATATTTGCAAGGGAACAGTGGAACAGTAAGATCACTTAAGGATTTATAATATTTTTGCGAAGTGAAGTTCATTTTCAGAACAGAGGAAATGAACTATGAATCAATCTTGCCAAATCTAATGCAATGAGAACTACAGGATGCTGTTAAGATATGAGTTCTCATGCTGAAAATTCATGTATCAAAGTGCTCGTTACTAACAGAGGATTTTAACCTTCTATTTTTATGCCAAAAGGAGTCACAGAACATATATTGTTACAAGGGAAAGAGATACAATAAAAGGGGTAGTAAAACTGTAGTTCGAATTTCATTATTCATGCATATGAACAGCCACAGAACTTCAATACTTCTATACAGAAAGGGAGAGCCATGTTCTTGCACTTCGTACTTTTGAAAAGCAAGAGTAACATGAACAATATTTATTTCTAGCAAATAAAAGCGTGCATGATGGCCACGATTTTGTATATCGTATGCTAACAAAAGATTCAAAAAGATAACATGCTGTTCGAACCAGTAGAAAACCCCAAGTTTTCAGCATCAAATAAAGCCATATTTCATGCAAAAGAGAGACGTGTTTAAAAGAAAATGAATAGTTCAACAGAGTTATTGATAATAGATGTCGTGAATGAAGGTATATGCTCACTGATTTGTATATGGAGAAAACATAGGAAAGAAAGACTTTCGAGTGTATCTTAGTTCTCTCAGAGATGAGAGTTATAACTTATGTTCTCTCTGTGAGTTTATTTTTCAAAACAAACAGTCTATTTTCCAAAGCAAACAGTGAAGTACCAACAAGAATCGACATTGGCAATGAAGTACCAACAAGAATCGACATTGGATAAGACATTTTTTTTTTGCAGATTTCAACTCATTAATTTGCATGGAAAAGATAAGCAGAGAGTTAAAAATATAACTTACAGTTCGCTGAACTTGAGTCTGTATTCAATGTCGGGTTCCCTGTTTTGGATTCACATCAATAAAAATAGCAGTGATCTTCAGTATGACAGAGAGCTCGAGATCAACAGTTGAGTTCTTCTATAGACAAGCTAAGCTCCTTAAGCAGTTTTCAAAGACTTAGGGTTTCATTTCCCCTAAATCATATGAAGAGTAACATAAACTCAAATGCCAAGATAAAATGAGATAATTGTTTGGAGTCCACCAAGAAGTTTAATGCATTCAATGCATGTCAAGTCTACAGAGCCTCGAAAATTGTAAATGCTGCCACCTTGCATTCTTATCTCTTGGTTTTTGCATTGCATTGCAAGTGGATTGAAGGTCATGTCGACTTCTCCACATTGTATATGATTTAGACTTAGAGTCCTTAGTCTAAGTTACGAGATAAGGATAGGATAGTTAATATTAAATTTTATGTAATATTAATTTCTTTTTATAAATTTGGCATCATAATGTAAAAGGGATTAATTATAAATTCCTTATTTAAAAGCCATGTTTATTAAAAGGATAATAGAAATTTTGGCATTATACATTGTAAAAGGAATTAAATTCCTTATTTTTAGCCAAAATTTAGGGAAGTGGCATCTTTTTGTTGAAAGTGACATTGGCTATATTCTTGGAGCCAATTTAGAGTCAAACTGGAGCATTCTTGGGGCAATTTGTAGGAGTCTTGGATTTTCGGATTAGGGTTTGGGAGGCCTTTTTAAGGAGGAAGATTTTCTTTTCTAAGGGTGGCATATGTGGGAAAGAGGGCATTTTAGTGAATGTATTGTTCCTCGATGTTTTTCAGGCCACTTTTGTAACCATTTTTGCAGAAATTGTGAAAGAAATATACCAGATTACAGGTCATTTTTATGTTCAGAGCATTATTGTCTTTCCATCTTCTTTAGTAAGTGTTTATAATTCTGGTTTTGATTTTGGATGTGAATGTCTTATTGTTCCTTCCAGATTAGTAAATCTGATTGATCAAACCTTATTTGAGAAACATATGTTGCTAAGTGTTGAATTATTTGTGGTTGAACCCTGATTATCAGATTCATTAGCCTATATGATGAAAAGTGTACCAATCATCTGAAATTCATTGTGAACTAGATCTGGAGTTGTTTTCTTTTCTGATTTCTGAATCAGTCATTGGTGTATCACCTTTTTTTTTTTTAAGTTTTACAATTACTTCTCCCTTTTCACATCAAGTTTTTCAGGTTAGTAAAGTGATATCCAATTTTTATAGGAGCCGGCCTAGAATCCAGAGATTCCTTTCCAATCATAGTCCACCCACAACTAGGAAAGGTTTCCATTGTCAGTTAGAATTGTTGTTGGCCTTATTGCCTGATAAAGGTAACAATTCTAATCCTGAACAAGTATAAAGGTCCAATTAGGGTTGGGGTTTAAGCATGGATAAGTTCAATTAAGGTTGAAATTAGGTTAAGGCTTTAGTTAGGGTTTTGCAATAAAGCTTGAAGTTAGGATATGGTTCAAATAAGATTAAAGGTGGGTTCTACTATACAATTTGAGGCTAGCATTGGGGTTAGGATTAGGGTTTAAATTATTTTTGGCTTACAATTCAATTAAGGTTTAAGTAGGCTTTAGGTTTACGTTATAAGTGAGATTTTCATTAAAGTTAGGGTTCTATAATAAAGCTTGGGATTAGTGTTGAGCTTAAGGTTAAGATTGTATTATGATTTCATTAGGGTTAACATTAGGGTTCACTTAGGGTTAAGATTAGGACTCAATTAAAGTTAGAGTTAGATTTTGGTTTCAATTAGGGTTAATAGTATTGTTAGAGTTAGGGTTCAATTAGTGTTACAACTAGATTAGGATTAGAGTTGAAAAGTTACATTCATTAAGGGTTAAATTTGGGTTAAGATTCATTTGTGTTTAGAGTTGAATTAGGGTTATAATTTTATAAGAGTTGGGTTTAGGATTCAATTAGGGTTAAGTTTAATTAACATTCAATTGAAATTGGGTTGCAATTATGTTCAAGGTTATAATTAGGCCAAGATTAAGGCTTAATTAGAGTTTAAACTAGGTTAAGATTCAATAAGGCTAAATGATAAATTAGGGTGACAATTATGTATACAACTGAGGTAAGGGCCCAATTAGGGTTATAATTAAGGTTCAATTAGAATACAAGTAAGGTTAAGGTTCAATCACAATTATAACAAGCTTATAATATCATAAATAGTATTAGTGAGAAATCTATTAATTTTCTTACATGTTGCAAATGTAGATGTTACTAGCACATATATATTTAATAATATATAAATATGCCAAGAGTTATCTTTCTCAAGGTGTCTACTTTCAAATTGATTTCTCACACAAATAAGTGCAATAGATGCCTCGAGAAAGGTATCTCTCGACATATTTTACATAGAATATTAAACATGTATATACTAGTTTTAATGCACAAACAAGGTAAAGGTTTTACATGTGTAACTATCACTAATAAATAACAATTTTTTTGTAAAATTTTTATGTTCATTGATATTTAATGTTTTTAATTCCTTTAAAAGTTCCAAAATTTATGTACTTAGATAAATGGGTGAAATAATAAACCAACTGTTATTGTAATTTATTTGCTTTGTAACATTCTTAAATTTTAAGCAAAAAAACAATTAAACATTGATGAAATAAAAACAACATTGGCCTATTATTATTGCATTGCAGCAAAATTTTATGGCCGTCCCTTTAGTTAAATTGTATTGATTGTGGTGTAACCCAAATTTAAAATCAAATTTGAATGGCTAAACAATTCAGGTAAGTGTTTTATGCAATTATTATTTTTTATGCTTGTATTTCCTCCTTCCATTCATAATTCATTATTGAAATTATTCTGTCCTATGCATTTATCTTGTCTAATTCCTTGCATTTTCCTATTAAATATGCTAAGTTTCATGTTTTGAACGGCTTATATATATTTGAATTCATAAATATAGTCGTTGGCCCCTTTTCGTGGTTTAAATATTCGTTTTAAAATTACTTTGACCTTGGCAGGGAATACCCTATCTTATTTGGCGCCTTCGAAAATGCCTTAGTCGCGGCATCTCATGAGCAAAAGGAATATGCTCTTATCATTGAGCGACTTAATATGAATCGTCGATCTCATATTGATCCTCCCTTGATCCAACGATCATCGTGAAGTCTCCTGACAAACCACGGGTTAATGAAATCTTCTTGCGACTTTGAGATCATTCAGTCGCGTAATCTCGTGATTAAACTCAGAGTTATTAGCAGGGTTATCTTTTTGCCTCAGTCACGTGGTCGCCATATGGTTTTATGGTTAAGTTAAAGATTCATCGATTTAGTCATAGTCGTTGATTAGATTTAATCCTATGGCAGTCGTGATCTCCAGATCAAGATGGAATATTCGATATCATTCAGAGACTCAACGATATCCGTTGATTTTAATTTGGGCATGTTTAAATCCGACGATAGTCACGTTATCTCAAAGTAAAACCCGGAGTTAGCAAAAGATTCAGAGATCTCGCGACTTAGTGTATTTCTAACCTGCGGATGTAACTCGAGTTCAGAGTTGAGTTGAGTCAGGCTTCTTTCATTCGCGGTCTCTGAACAGAACCATGGTCAAGATGAAAGATTAGAGATCACGAGATCACACAGTCGCGAGGTCGTTGGAAAGAAGTCGGAGTTAAATTAGAGGCCGGGCAAGTTAGGGATCAACGATGATGCTCATGTCTGATCTACGATCGACATTCACCCACGAGGAAAACATGCTCGACCCTTATGTGCTTCGAATAGGAAGATGCCACGTGTTCATGTCAAAATCTGGGCCCACGACGGAATAAGCTTTCTAAACGGATGTTAAAGGACGGAGAAGATCGACAACTGGTGCAATGGCTTAAAGTCAAGATGCATGAGATTTATTCATCAAGGCATTACGCGATGATGTCGCGTGTCTCTGACAAATATAAAGGACAAAAGCCCGAGTGGCATCGGATGACTTGGATTTTATTTGTCTTTACATGTTTTTATATTATTATTTCATCGACTAAGGGTTTTGATTAATATTTGATACGTCGACATTGTCTGCATGCATGGTTTTAAAATGAAAATGAAGCGATCTAGATTGAAAGATGAAAGATCTAAAGACATGCAAAAATCCATTTATGTACCTTGCAGAAGTTAAAGAGATATCAGAGATCTATAACAAATTATTAACGAACTATTTGATTATATTATCTCTTTGGTCAATAACTATTTCTGAAGGATGATAAGTCATTCTTAATTGTAATTGTGGATGTTCAGTCGTTGATCATAGGGATTAGGTTTTAGATATGAACCGTTGCATTGATCTGAAGCTTGTTCGCATCCTTTGGATTTTATATAAATAAGGATACCAGGATCAATGCAGGAGGTCGGTCTTGGGACAACTGGTCTTTGGTGACATCTATTGTTATCATTTTTCAGTCAAGTTTTAGTTTTGATCACAACTGAACATGGATTCTTATGTACCTATTTTTGATAATCAATAAAAGATAAGTGTTTTATGTCTCTCTTGGCTCAAGGTTTCAATTCTAATTCAGTTAGTCCTTTGCAATTATTGAAGGAATTTCAATTGTTGTCTTTGAGTTGCTTATGCAGAAGAGTTATTGTCTCATATCATTGTTTGAATATCAGGAAGTTTGTGATAACTTAATTTGTTTCTGGCTTCTTGTTCATCTGGTCTCCCAACCATAGGAGTTAAACTCATTTGAACTAACAAGGATATAATACAGACCTTAATCTTCTCTGCATCTAAAGCAGTCAGATAGTTGATGGTTGAATACCGTCTTGCAAAGTTGTTCATAGGGTTGAATGTTGGATTGACTCTATTGCCCAAGTTGATATAAGCATTGATCTGATTGTTATTGGAGATAGACATTTGATTCATTGTTTCATGTTGTTAAGATATTCTAAAATTCATTTATTTATATATACACAATTTTTACAAAGCATTCTTTACAAATCTCACAAAGCATTTAGTTTTGCAGTTTTATCTTACAATTGATTACAGTTTGATTCCTTTCAAAGTAACTTGCCATACTTGTGAAGGAGAGATTTAAGTGTTCATTATCTGCTATAAAAAGCCTTAAAGGATAAGTTTAAGGTGTAGGCCTACCAGCCTTGGTTTTGCAGAGCCAGAATTGCAGAAGTTTCAACCTTTCCCCGAGTTTAAGCTTGTTAGTTGGCCAAATCACTTGGGTTTCCCATCATTGGATTGGCAAGTACATAGGAAATCCCAATCTGTTGATTTGAGCACCAACAGATTGGTTCTAAAATTGTGATAGACTATTCAACATAGTAACACCCAACTACGATGTGCACTCTGTGTTCCAATCTCCCTTGATAGAAACCATATCCTATAAAATACAAGTTGGCCTTGGTGATGTAAATTATCATATATAGATAAAGACAACATAATATGATGGGTGAGGCCTATATTCTAACTTTTATTTTAAAATAATTCAACAAAAATTAAAACCAATTTCGAACTTTTAAGTGATGTTAAAGTGATAATATTCGGATTTTTTGGGTTATCAATCTTCTCAAGGTGATTTTTTCAACCGTGTTACGAAGAGTGTATTATTTGAATATCCGTATGTTTGACTCATCCCTCACTATTTTCCAAAGGCAATGTTGAGTTATGCAAATATATTTTATGTGCTAATTTTGGTTTCTTCCCAATAGTATTGGTGTATTATGAAGAACTGGTATAGATTTTAACTATTTTGCATGCATTGAATAATACAAACCCACATAGACATTGTACACTACAAAAGAGATCAGGGCACATTAGAAATAAACTTACTCAAGAGATCTTAACTAAGATCAACTCAAAAACTATCTTCGGGTGGGATTCTTAGAGAATTACTCTCCTCCATGTTGTAGAAATCATACATCTAGAAATGTCTAATATAATTAATTTTCTCTTACAATTCATTGTACATGTAACTCTACATAAAGTATTGTTGCGTGAGAAACTAGTATAGATTTTAACTATTGTGTAACCAAAAATACATAGGCCCACATTGAGACAATACATTACATAAAAGGTCAAGATACATTAGAAATAAACTTGACTCAAGAGATCTTGAACAAGATCAACTCAGAAACCCTTTTGTCTCCATGTAGGATTCTTAAGGAAACCACTATCCTCCATGTTGTAAAAATGATACATCTAGAAATGTTTAATATAATTATTTTGCTCTTACACTTCATTGTATGTATAACTCTACATAAACTATAATGCTGGCAATTGTTGAATAAATCTTGAAGGTCTAAATTTGTGAAAGCTAATGATTAGTGACAATTCCCAAGTCTATTCTCCATGTTGTAGAAATAATACATCTAGAAATGTTTAATATAATTACTTTTCTCTTATACTTCCTTGTATGTGTAACTCTGCATAAACTACATTGCTGCCAATTGTTGAATAAATCTTGAAGGTCTAAATTTGCGAAAGCTTATGAGTAGAGACAATTCCCGAGTCACTAGCATGGAGTACCTCCATTTCCCAATTCAATCGATTAATAAAGCTTCTGTATAATGACATCTTATCCATTCATATTTTGATACAAAATTCTATGGTAGAAAACATAAATTTTCATGCATAATACATGCTTAAGAATATTCTTCTTTATTTCATTTAGTTCTCTTTAGCTAGTTATTAGGTGAAGAGGAGAAACTCCAAACAGGAATGTTTTTGAGAGATGTATAACCACTAAGAGACATCAATTAAAGTTTCATTACGTCTCAGGACTACCCTATACATGTTTTTGAGACAGGGACGTGTTTCTGAGACTCAAAAAGGACCAGAGTACAAGATTCCAGGTAATTATGTACTGGTGTCACCAAATTTCAAGTTATCACATGCCCATTTAGAGTTCTTTTTCAATACTATTCATGTCACCAAATATGAGATCCAATCTGGCACTTTAAAACAAGAAATCGACAGCTTTGTGATGGGCCCCACATCATTTCCTGCGATGACACACTCTAGCTAGTGTCACCGTTCTAAAACCATTACTTATCCTAATTGTAAATATAATACCTGTCCTAGTTGTAAATATAATAAAACTCAAGTCAGAGATTAAATTCACATCTTGCAAGGCATCTATCTATTGGACAAAGAATAATCAATAATGAAATCAGCAACAAATTCTGAGAACCTAGTCATTGAATCCAAAATCAAGCACTAATTTGCAAGCTCCCCATTTTTATCATCCTGAGAGAGCACTACTAAAGGCTTTCCCTCAATTCCATTTACAGTGCTTTCGTCAAGTTCATTCATGATTGCTTCCACAAATTCAGGCGAGTTGTAAGTCTCTGCCCTATCTGTCCTCAGTGCCAAATACAATGTTAAACCAATATATGCAATAAAAGCGCCAACACCAACTGTCCCAAGGAATATAATACTTGATCTTGGTAGTGCAGTACTTATAATCCAATGGAAAAATCCGAAGGCTAAATAGAACATGTTTACTAATATAATACAGAAACCTATGATCCATGTCAGCACTGTGACCTGAAAATAAAGAACCATAGTAGATATTCAGCAATATTAAATAAAGATCAGTCTGGCAATAACAAGGTTTATTTAATTAAGTGGACAAAGAGCACATGCTTAGATCCTGAAATCTTACTAGAAAATATGTCATGACACAGAATAATGAAAAATATAGCACTGCAAATAAAATACCTAGCATTATGCAGTAATTCACGTGCCAGAGATTGCTATCAAACAAGCATGATGTTTTCCCTTTACATTGTGTTGGTTTCTTCTTATTCACAAGATAATATCAATATATATTTTATGGTAATCTGGAAGATGAAGATTCAAACAACTTGGGGAGGATCTTAGCTCAGGCTAACCTATTCTAAATGATTAAAATTGTTACTTGTAAAAGGATAGACAATTTGTTGTTAGTGCTACGAAACTCAGTTTTCAGACCTCTTTCTGTCAGATTGTTGTCAGTTAATCCTCAAATCTACAATCAAGTCCAACTCATTTGGAAGAGGCATGTAAGGATTGCAAGCAGGGCAAAAGCCTAAGGATAATTCAGTAATCACCCAAGAGGAGAGAAAACAAAAGATAGTGAGTGATGAAAGTGCACCTAAAACTTAAAAGTGGCAAATATAGAATGATGCCAGGCCATCTTAAGTCAGGTGCCATTTAAAGGTGGTAACAATGCAAGAAAACTGCATGTAACCAAAGTGGTAAAGTCTTAAAGTGATGCGCAGCTTGCACTTAAAAGGTCATGAAAAGAAGTCTTTCGCAGCATTTTGGAGTTGCATTGCCCTCTCAAAGTTCTTCCTGGCAATTGCAAAACATAGCTCAAACCTTCCAAAGTTCTTCCATACTTCCTAAGTGTGGCAAAAATGATGTAAAAGCATCCCAAGATGATAAAAAGAGGGCAGATCTGTTTATGTGTGTCAAATGGTGACAGATACCATAGTGAAGCATTCCAAGCCAAAAATGGATTTTAAACTCATAAAATCAGCACCTTTTTGTCATGGCAATGCCAGAGATAAACTCCACCAAGGTTCCTAAAAGGGCATTAAGTGATTAGCGCCCGACATTAAAGGATAAGAATAAACAAAACTTGAACACACTTTGCAAGTGGCTTGCCCTCTCAAAATTCCACCCAAAGTCATTGAATAGAGCAAACTCCTCATGGAATTCCGCCTAAAGCTAAAAGAGGTTTAAGTGACGGACACAAATGCACTTTTATGATGGCTTGTCACTTATAAATTCCTCCGAAGTACAAATTTTGCGTGGCAAAGCCACTAGGAAGTTCTATCTCTTGTTTTCAGTTAGATTAAATCAAACAACTGAGTTTTAAAGCAAGAAAGCAAAGTATGCAGTGCCTATTAATCAAGGACGGTCTCCTTTCAAACTTCAACAAATTCCTATCTGCTGTTTGTGGATGATTCAAGACTGCATCTAGATCCCAACCATTGGAAATTTTGCCTGGGAAAACATTGAACATTAATCCACACTTGGAACCAACAAAATCGAACGTATTAATTGACATTTTACACCAATACAGTTCTGCATTAAATAGATCTCTTAGAAGCTAGTATGAACAAAAGAATTACAATTGATGCCCATATCCCTGTGTTAATTTATCTTTATCTTTAGGCAAACTAGCTATGCCTTTCTACCTCGTTATCACTTGTCATTTAACCAAAGTCCTATCTGACACTATTGATCTCTCATTCTGATAAGCAGAAAACATAATCAAGAGAGGACACAGGTAGCAAAACAAGTTTGATTTAATAATCTTTAGAACACGAATAAAACCATTGGAAAATTTTCTGACCTTTTTCGAATTGACATGAGGACCCATCTTAACATTGTTGCTTGTAAATTTTAGAAGTGGAAGAAGAGCAAATGGAAGCTCAAAGGAAAGAATCATCTGAAACATTTATAATCATTGGTCAGCCCACATCCAAACTGGAAAGCAAAGCTCTGCCCAATCAAGCTATTAATTGGTATAAATCATTAATATATAGTACCGAAAGTAGTGTGTTATGAGTAATTCTTACCGAAGAGATAATAATGAGTTTTCCGGCACCCCTGAGACCTCCAATAAGAGCAGCAACCAAGCTGGGTACAATTGCGACACACCTTGTGAGCAAATTTCGAACCCATGGTGCAAATCGCAACTGTAGAAAGCCCTATAGCAAACATTACAGAAAAAAACTATTAGTTCATTTTACTACAAGGATGAGGAAAAAATTACTTTGCAACAAAAAATACGGAAAGAGTTCCTTGAGAATTAAAATTCTACATGAAATTGTCCAAACTAAAACAAACACAAGGTGACTGACAAAAATGTAATTTTCATGGATTAGATCAATGAAACAAGACAGGACTACTCCAGCGCCTATTCTAAAACTATAGTCTAATAATCAATGACTTTAACAGCATTACCTTTGAGCAGCAAATCTATATCCTGAATATGTTTTAATGTGTGTGCATGCATATTTGGTAATGAGGGAAGAAGTTAAATCAGTTGTATCTTACGTTGTGTAAGTTAATTAATGCATAACTCATTACAAATTTACAACATTGTAAACATAAATATCTTATGTAATACAAAAATACATTATGCCTAATATTTAATAACTAAAATAGATACAACCAAGCCTATCTCAAAAATTTACAATTTTATCATAGCCAAGTGATTTCTGATCTTATGTGTAGTATGCTCCTCGGTTCTAGAATAATGAAGACAAACCAACTATTGAATGTGTCTGGTACTAGCATGATATAGGTAAAATGAACCTCAATGTGTTTGATGCTAGCATTATATACTAGTTTTTTCATCAACTTCAGAGAACTCTTATTATTGCAGTACATTGGAGTCAGTATGGCTAAATTAAGTTGCAAGTCATACACCAATCAATGCAAACCATAGATTGTAAACTCAGTGTCTCACTGAGTACTTGTGAGCTTTCCCATCCTCGAGTGATTGCAAGCTTGACTTGCTAGAAATCAACACACAAAGGGATTTTGCAAAAACTTGGTAAGTCCAAGTTGTTGTCACAATAGAGAAATTTTGTATTTGCATCAAGTTTATATCTCTTTTTCCCTTGTGTCAACCATATAAATTTATGAATCATTTCTAGCTTTTGAAGCATGTAAAGTTTACATATTTTATTGCGTTGAACTGATTCAATTTATGTGTACTTGTTTGTTGATTAAGATATTACTGATTTACACTAGTTTGAATAAATAAAAAGTCATTTTTTATTTTTCTTGAGCATAGATAGGGTACATTTTAGGGTTAAAAGATATAATTTTTGTCAAATTTGTTAATTCAATTACCATATTACTGTATTGTGTTTTAGTTTTTCAAATGCAGTTGAATTTTGCATGATTCTTTTTTAAATCATGTTCAAATTGCTATTTTTTTTAAATAATATTTTTTTCGTCCTTATCAATATTGCGGGTTAGTATACAACGGCATCTAGCTTTGCATTAGGTTCACACTCAGCAAGTGGAAGTTGTCCCACTAGAACAAAACTCCTAGAAGCCATGAGTCCACTTGGAAAAGTGTCGTAAAGGAATAGATGGTGGGGAGTGTGATTTGAAACCAGTTCTTGAAGAAGTTCAGTGGAGGCATCAAATGCCTCAAATATCATCTTTCAAACATTCCTAATTATGATTCCAAGCCATGCAATGACCCTCAAAGAGGTGAATGTAATATCCCACCCCGATCTGGATATGTTTTGCTTTAACTCTTTTGAGCAATTTCCTCAAACAGTTTGCTTACAATGTATTGTTTCAGTTTGATATGGTTTCCACAATAGATTGCATAATAACAACAAAGATAACCAACGGGATTGCAATTTAATATCAAATAATTCATACAATAAGAATATGACAGTTGAAAGGTATTTCTTGACCTTATTTGAAATCTCAGCCTAAGAAATGATTGAAAATTAAAACACAATTTAATGCAATTAGGGTTTAGGGTTTAGGGATATCAGACCAATCTGAGATAAACATCAGTTATGAAATAATACTAAATCTGACCTTTTCCATCAGTTTACAAACTGCAGATGTAAATATATCATTGCTATACAATCAGCCACGAGTACTCAATGCTCTTCATACTGAAACTAGGCCCCTTTGGCAACTAGGAATTGCTGTTCTGTAGCTTCTGCTGTGGTGCCATACTCATATAATTTATCCAGCACCTGGAGATCTTGTAATGCCCAGTTGAGTGCTTTCAGAAGATTCCAACACTACCAAACTAGCTGCATTGACTCAGTTCATATCTATGCCACTTCTAGTAAGGAATTGAGCCCCAATGTAAGGTCTGATCTGTAATTAATTTGCAGCAATTCAGAATTCATAACAGTGACACGAGATTCATACAACACTTCCAGCAGCATATAGAAGTCCGCTCCAACAACATTTGCAACCTTTAAACTCAGCTATGCTCTTCAAATGCCTTATTCAATAGAACTTCCTTTCTTAAGCACAGCCTGAAATGTCCTCAGTGTAGTAGAAAAACGAATCACTGTAGCATGACACTGTAGCAATATTGTTCACATCACTGTAGCTGTACGGATCACTGTAGTGGCAGTATGGATCACTGTAGCAAGTACGGATTGGTGTAGAAATAAATCTCTTTGAAGCCCAAATAACTCCTCAAACTAATTATTGAAGCACAATGTGAATTCTGAAACAAATTCAACAATTTCTGTCATTGAAAGCTCATATGCAGCCTCTGATTGAAGCCACCTCTGTATATTATGCCCTTGGGTGATCTTCCACACCTACAGACATTCAGATCTGTGAAAGTTTTCATCTTCACACATAATTCCTGCCAACCCTAGCTCTTAGAGCTCTGCAGTGCCAACATGAATTCTCCAAAATATTTTCTCAATAATCCCAAATGAACTCACTTTTCTCTTTTTATTTCCTTCTCAACTTGGGTGCCCTAATTAGGGTTGCAACACTTTAATTTTTCACTCAATGAAAAGTTTGTTCCACTTTATTAAAAATTCTTCTAATTCCTCCTTGGGCATCCAGTTTATTTTTTTCCCATTTGTGACTTTTAATGAAGTCACTTTATATAATAAAATAATTAAGTTACTTTATGAATTATTTAAGAGTAACTTCAATTATTCTAAAGTCACTTTATAAAGTAACTTTAATATATTAAATTAAAACATTAAAGTCAACTATAGAATAACTTTAATATTTTAATTTTTACTCTGAAATCATCACCTAATCTCTCCAATTGAAAACTAATGCTGCACTTGGTCCCCGAGTGATGTCTAAATATAGCAGGCCAATTGCTAGTCTCTTGAAAAATAGGAACCCTCCTAAAAAGTAGGAGATTGTCTCTGAACATCTAAAACGCCTCATCACGCCCCTTGCAAGGCTCCACAAGCTCTGGATGGTCAACAGGCAAACTAACAGTCTCCTAAAAAATAGGAGACTGTCTCTAAGCTCTTGAAACGCCACACAAACCTCCCAAAGGATGACAAGACTCCTAAATGGGCTCCCTATCCACTGTATTAACCTAAGGTACCCCTATTGATAGGTTAATCTCTGCAAAAGATACCAACTTCGGAAATGGGGACATTACAGTCCGCCCTCCCCAAGATTGCCTTTGAGCTCTTGAAACGCCATGCAAACCTCCCAAAGGGTGTCAAGACCCCTAAATGGGCTCCCTGTCCACTATATTAACCTATGGGAACCCCTGTTGATAGGTTAACCTCTGCAAAAGATACCAATTTAGGAAATAGGGACATTATAGTCCGCCCTCACTAAGATTGCTTGTCCTCAAGCAATGCCAATACAACCTCCAATCAACAAACTGATCCAAACTGAAATCAAGAATGATCCTAGGGTCCTGCATCAATCTTAGAAGGGATCCACCATGTTGATGCTACACCACTCTGATCATAACTAAAATACGTGCCACTTCTGCACTCTCGTCTCCTGGGACCCGAATAGTACTTGTCACTAAAACTGAATCTGAAATAGTTAAAATCTCTATTAAGAGACATCTCCTACCAAGGCATCTTAGTGAGGTCCATAATTGTAATCCTTGTACCTAACACAATCTTGGTCAATTGGGAAAATGATTTGCTCATCCATAAAACAAAAACCCAACATCTCTCCTCATGATGACCCAGAGGTGCAGGAGACCAATCCCTAACAAAGGGTTGGTATAGAATATGCCAACAAAACCATCTCTGAAATCTAACTAACTCCAATCTCAAGTTATTATCCCAAAGCTGAAAACTTCACCAGGGTCCCAAATCATCACTCCAACACCTCCACTAAAAATGAAGAGACAAATGTCTCCCATAGTGTCACCATCACCAAGTATTCATCTATCTTTGAATGATCTATAGAGATGTAAAAAATGCCCATTGCGGGAGCATAGGAAAAAATGTGAATTCATACTAGGCTGCTGATATAAATCAGAACGACACTATGCAAACTGAAAATTATTTCTATGTTGGTGCTAAAAGCACCTCCAATTTTATACAATGATAGGATCGCATCATCATGCCATCCTCTAGCACTAACGTAGTTGTCCCAACCTCTCCAATGTACCCAAAAAAATGCAAGGCTCCACAAACTCTATATGGTCAGTAGGCAAACTCCCAATCTCCTAAAAAATAGGAACCCATCCTAAAAAATAGGAGACCATCTTTGAGCTTCTGAAATGCCACACAAACCTCCTACAAGGCCACAAGACCCTTGAATGGGATTGCTATCCACTGTATCAACCCACAGGACCCCTGTCGATAGGTTAACCTCTGCAAATGATACTAACCTAGGAAATGGGGACATTACAGTGAAAAAGAGATGATGACACTTTTTGCATCACTGAATGGAAATAAATTGGAGAGGGCCAAGGCAAAAGTACGCATAGAAGTAACCATTCTTCCTCATTTCCCCAAAAAATCAGATGTAGACCCAAAAAAATCAGATGTAGATACAACAAGCATCATTGGACTCTAGTCGCAATCTAGACATACATATTGTTAATGTTATTGTATCTATGGTCGGATTCCTTTAGGCCAACATAGATAACATAAAGGTTGTGATAATATAATTATTATATTTATTGAGATAATATAATTATATATTAGTTATATAAATTAATATATAATTAACTATAAGAGATAATTATTATAATAATATAATTATATTATATAATAATATAATATAATTAATAGGGCCACATGTGAAGAGTGGTGACCCTTGGTGGAGGGGCACCACTGATAAGTATAGAGGAAGAGTGAAAAATTCCTCTCTTGGCGCCTATTGAATATACACACACAAAAATAAAAACACATACTGCATCCACCTCATCCAACTTGAGTGGAGCTCAATTGCAAGGAGTTTTTTGTGCCTAGAAATGTACAAAAAGCACAACCTTCATTTGAAACTATATGGCGGTACAAGGAGGCACACAAAGAAGAAAATATGGCATGAGCAAATGTTTGGTATTACAACAACCTTCTCTTCAATGTGGCAAAAAGTCATTTCGGGAGTATCTTGTGACAATATTAGCAATTGAAGGGAAATGATACAAGGTGCCCTCTCCAAGAAAAGTAGATACAAAATGTAAAGTCCCCTTTTTATTTGGCCTAGAAATATAATTAAATAATTAAAATGAATTTTTATTTAATAAGGTCATTAATTCCTAAGTTGAGTGACTATTTTATGTGAATGTGAAATTATAACTAAGCCACTTTATTATTAAAAGAAATAAAAAATCGAGAGGCAAAGAAGCGAAAAGTCCTTCCAGTGGGCTATAGATGAGCAATAAGAGGTTCATTCTCCTTATTCCTGGTTATTATTCCTTTCTATTTTGGAGAAGTTTTTCGAAGCTTGAGCCTAGGACGGAACCCCTAAGGCTAGTTGTTTCAGTAATATGTCAAGCTACCCTAGGTAGCCTAGGTAGCTTGTTGGAGATATCATTTCTAATATTTCAAAATAAGAGTGTTCTATTGTGTGATGTCTCCATGGGGACAGAATCATAGATCATGGAGCTACTGTTAACTATGAATGTTGACTGTCAATATTCATTTAAGGATTTATTGAAATAAAGTATTAGTTTGCGGGCTTGTCAAGAGGATTGACATTTATTCTTTTCTTGCTAATTTATATATCACCACTGAGTTGAATACTGGTGAATAAATTAAAGAAAGGAATCATAGAGTATTATTTAATAGCTTGGCAAAAGTATTAAAGGAGAAACAAAGTGTGAAATTAAGGTGCTTCATTGAGGAAGTTTTAGTGTTTGTAGAATATGGGAATTAACAATTAATCCATTGAAAGGGGATTCCAAAAGTCATTCCAGTGCCTAAGCCTTCTATCTTCTTAAATGGCATGAGTATTCAAGAAAGATTGCAGTTTGGTTCCAAGCTTTCAAGTGGATTGTTGCTGAGCAAAGAAGATTGGTACTGTAATAAAATCGATGCACTTCATTAATTAATGGAGTAATAAAATCTAATGCTCTTGACAGGAGTCATATTAAGGATGAAAGCCTAATGTGCGGCATTAGATTTGCAGATATAATTGATTCTCCTTATTTCTAAGTGAGTATTTGGTTTTTGGTTCCTCACATGACATTGTTGAGAGATGCAGGAGTCTTAAAGGGAGGTGTTTGCGATAAGAATGTTTCTCTTGTGTGGATCTTCTGTTAAATAACAATTTCTATCTGATCTTGGCATAATACCTTTCCTTGCCATGATCACATTTTCAGCTATGAATGCATTCACGTGTTTCCTTTCTGAAGGTTGAAAGTCATGTCTCCTAGTGTTGGCATGAGAAGCCAAGGAAGAATCAGGCATACCAGAACTGTTTGGAAAGTGCTCCACTAGCACTGGAATCTTGATTGCTATCAATAGAAATAATGCTCGGGCCTCTTTGACGTTAATGCTGGAGGATTATATCAAATCAGCATGATCCTTCCCAAATTTGAGAGTAAATATGTATGGTATGATGGCACTCAAGGCTTATACAAGGGAGTTGTTTTGAGTCCGCCTTATATTTAATAGTTCACTATCCATTTAAGACATTATCAGTCATTTCTGAATTTTGGAATATCACTCCCAGGTTGCTATTAGTATTGAAAAAGACGATTAAGTTTCTTGGAGCTATTTATTGCAGTGTTCCTGAACTCGTAGCGGGTTGTGCGAGTTTTGACAACCCGCGGGTCGGGTCGAGTCGAGCTTGTCAGGTTTTCATGACTTGGCAGCATGACCCGCAGGACTCGCGAGCCGTGCGGGTCATGCCATGACCCGCCAGGTTCGTGGGCTATGACCCGGCCGCGACAGTCACGGATTGCCAAGAAAAAAACAAAAAAAAAAACACTTTTTGCTATTTTTTTTTACTTATGCTTTCTAATTTGCCCTAAAAGGCATTTTATTTGCTTGTTATGAGAAGAGAGGAAAAGTGAGAGGAAGAAAAATAAGAGGCCATAGGTTTGCAACCAACGGGGAAGAAGAGCATCAAGGAGCCCACAAAATCACATCAGGGAGGCATAGGTTTGCATTGAGAGCATCAAAGAGTCCATAGCAGCTGTTCCAAGACTTCTCAACTCATTTGAAAGAGGTAAGGGTTAAATTTTGTAGATTTTGTTGGTTTTTTTTGTATGTTTATGGATTTTCCATTTTTTTAAAAATCTTTTGAAGTTTAACTTTCCAAATCTTGAATGTTTTCTATTAAAATATAAATTGCATCCTTCAATGAGAGAAGTAGAACGATAGCAAACCCTTAATTCTTTTAAGGAAAAAATATTGTTGTCGATCAGGATTGCACCCATGATGCAAAGTGTCAAACCTCGCAATCCTGTTGAAACATGGAAACGTTCTCGTTGATGGGAAAGAGAACGAATCTCCAGATCATAGGCCGGCTACCTCCTTGTGATCACCTAAACCATTTCTGGACGAGGAAAAGGGTAGAAGGATATGCTTTCTAAAACAAAACTGTACTACTAAGGTGATTCACCAAAATTAATGTTTCAGCAAATTTTAGGAGATAATACAAAGAGGTGAAACATAATAACCAATTAGACAACTCTGCAATAATAACTCTATGAAAGGCTCCTTAATCAGCAATAAAGAGGAAAACAATAACGTCTTCACAGTTTAATAACTTAAAATCCGAAATAACACAATCATAAATCTGCACTATGAAACATCATCTTCTGTATTAAGAGTTAAAGGAAAACTGATTCAACAAAGGTATGTGACACAATGATGAAATCAACCACTCACAATCAAACCATAACACAGAAAAATAGTTGGAAAAGGTATCAGAAATCTGCATAAAACTCCATGAATCTGCTACAAACTGCTCCCTTACAATAATGCCTACTTTCTGCAATGTGCAAAACCAGGTCAAAAAGAAGGAAGTCCTTTAGAATGAGGTGAAAAATACAAGATATAGCCAAGAGAAACCCAATGGGTCGGATGCATGAGAAAACTCCACCAAAAGAGGCACCAAACTGTTGGAAATTGAAGTATAAATGCTGAAAAAGCTCCTCCAAGCCAAGTGCCACTGAAAATCAACTCCAAAACTGCCCTAGAAGCTCATCATCTCCCAAAATCATGCAAAAAGGATGGGGATCGGTGTGAAGAGAAATCCCACCAAAATAGGGATATAACTCCAAGAAACTGTGACCAAACTACCCCAAAAAGCTCCACAACTGATGACAATCGAATGACAACTCCAAAACCACCTCAAAAGGATCCCAAGCTGCTGTGAACAGGCCCTGACAACAACAGAACTGAATGTGAACATAACTCTCCCCTAAAAATGAGCATGAGATAGGCAGTTAACTGATGGTCAGCGCTAGAAAGGTGTAACTCAACCCTAACTCAAGACCAACTCCTAAAGACGGTCGTCTACCTTGCACTTTGAAAATTAATAATAGTTGCCTTATAACATTGACAACTATTATTATTGTTCACAATAAAGATATGCAAAATCCTCTCTAATCTATTTATTTATTGATAATAATTAAAAAATATAAGATATTTAATTTTAAAGCGAATAATGCACTTATCCACTTTAAAATTAGATATATTAATATCTAAAATTATTATTAATGAATAAGTGTATAAACTCTAACACCTTAAAGAAAAACAAAATGCAAAAGAAATTACTTAAGATTTATTAATTGTATTTATTATATTTAATATTTCGTAAATAGTAAAATTTAATCCTGATATCTAACATATTAAGTACAACTTATAGAACTTTTACTGAATATATTAAGTATTTGGTGAAATTTATTATATTTACCATATACTAAATATAATAAATAGGATTAAACTCTAACCCTTTCTTAATAATATATACTATACTATATTCCTAATTTACATTTAATAGATAATAAACATCATCTTTTAAATATAAATTAAGAATAAAGCAAAATATACATTATTAAGAAAGGTTAGAAGAATAAATAAACCACAACATAACCCGAATGCATAGCAAAACAAAAAGAAAAGAATAAAATCGACATCCCTATTCAAACATCAACTTGATTTGAAACAAGTTGAAGTCCGGTGAATAAAGATAGGGATTGAACCCTAATTCCAAAATATCTTTCATTTCTTGTTTTTTCCTTGGAGAGCTCCACCCAAGCGCCGCCATGAGGGATGTAGGGTTTGGAGCTTGTTATGCTGCTGTTCACGGAATGAAGGTCTCCTTTGCTGGCTGGAAATGTTACTGCTCTGATAGCCATCGTATGGAAACTGAGATATATTTGCTATCTGGAAGAAACGGTTATGTCCTCCAGCCATCATGGGGTTTGATGTTTCGTTGTGTGTTCTGTATCTTTGATAATTAACGATGCCACCTCCTGTTTAAGTGGTGCTCTTTCCTCTTTGTCGTCCACTGCTACACACGACCTCCATCTCTGTTCTTTCTTCTCTTGCTGGAGATCTCCGCTCAGAAAATGCGAATGTTTATCTTCAAAAATCATGGCAGCTTTGTGAATTTCTTAGGAATCATAGCTTCTAACTGGTAAGTCACGACTTTCTCCTTTTGCATTTGTGTCTCTATGAGTGCTTATTTGATATTTTAGAGCTCTGTTCATAGAATGTAAATACATTATTATTGAGTGTTTTCTCTGGTTATGCACAGACCCGTGGCTCTGTTGTGCTCTGTGCATTTTCCATTACCTACTACGCATGCAACAACCTTATGACCTTAGGGTTTTATACAGCAAGAGAAAGTCAGAATAAAACAAATGCTTTCTTTTCCATTCCTTTTCCACTGGAGTATGTCTATATTTCCCAAAACGCCTGCTTTAAACTCCGATACAAACAATATTTTTATGCATTCAACAGTGCTGCGTAATGAGGGCTTTGTTTGTGCACTCAAATTGAGTGTCTTCTGAAATTTTGCGCATCTTTTACCTTGTTGACTCCCTGTGTGACAGCAATTCTCTCTCTGTTTTTCTTGAGGAATATCATTACTGAAAAGCAAGTAACACTAAAACAATTAAGGGAGCAGGAGCAATAAAATTTATGTTGGAGAGTAAAATGTTGATAACCATAGTGCCCATTCCTTACGATTTCATGTTGATTGCTGATCTGTTATGTAACAACATGGTGCACCTCCTATGTCTTAAGCATTAAGTTCAGCTAGACCCATCATTGCACTCATCCCATGCAAATGTTGCCCCCATACATGATATGTTAATGGGTTTCCTCTTTTATTTTTACTTTCAAGACTTGAGGTACAACTATGCAACTGATATTACTGTACGTTAGATGCTTCTCACTTTGTAATGATCTGTCTGAAAATAAGAATGAATTCACTGTTAACACCTTATCTTTGCACAGTTGACACTGCTCCATTTGCGGTTTACATAAGATGAAATAAATTTGAAGAACCTTCCTGAAGAAGACTCCTTTGCACTCCATCTCTTTGCAGAAAAAATAACCACTTTATCCTTCCGAGGACGGCTTTTTTGTATCACTACTTGAGACGATCCCCATGCAAGTAACTGTTATCACTGTCACTCATGGCATTGCTAATGTTGTCTTACACTGCTGATATATTACTTTTATGTGGCTGTGGCGTCATTTATATCAAATGCTGTCATTTATTTCCATGTAGTCCCTTGAAATATTGAAAGTATCCCTTAAATTTGACCACTCTTTCCATACTAACATGTTCATCCTTCCTTGTCTGCCCATTAAGCATGATTCTTTTCTATGAAATGATATGCTCCTGTATTTGACCATCTTGTTGTGAGGTTTTCACACCATCGCCCCATTGTAAATGGGGACCCCCTCTTTTGCAAGCAGTAGGAGTAGTGGTCTTAGGTTGTCTTTGTTGGTAGTAATTTTCAAGCCCCTTGGTCCGGCAAGTGAAGTTTGAGAGTTGGTTTTGGGCAATTTTGGCCTGCTGGGAAGTCAAGTCTGTCTGGAGCATGGGCGAGAGTTCTGCTAAATCTTCCGGGAATATGCGATCAAAACCAAAGGATTTGTGATGAAACAAGTTTAAACCCTCTGAGAATCCTTGTTCCAGCTTCAATTCGATCTTAGAAAGTCGAAATAGATTGTGGGAGGTAGCTTTGCTGAAGGCATGCTGAATCCTAAAATTTGGCTGAGTCCTAAAATATTTTAAAAACCCCCAAAATCTAAAATCTGCACCTTAACATCTATGAAGCTGAAACCTATCTCAAACATCCTAGAAGGTATTTATACAAATATAACTTAAAGTATAAGAAATTAAATTAAAAATAGACTTATACTTAAATGTTATATTTGTATAAATTCTCTGCCCCTGAACTGAAAATTGGCTAAGTACAAAGTGCAAGTCTACTCTGTCCCATGCCTGGGCGGATTCTGCCCAGCCCTTGGTCAGGTTGTCCAAGGTGCCCCTGATTTCCGCCCAACCTAGTGGGGATAGGGGCAAGTCAAGTTTGAGATGGTGGGGTGTTTTGAAGAAGTTTGAGATCGGTGTTGGATGTTTGATGGCATTTCGAGTGGAGAGGAAGTAGTGAACCCAATTTGGAGAGTGAAGATATCCTTTGGGCAGAAATGTCCAACACCTTGGACAATTCCGCCCATGAAGCTGGAGGCCAGCC
>MU227821.1:287763-310973 GCA_018584345.1 Thuja plicata
AGGAAGCCTTGTGTGGTACTCTAGTCCAATTTCCCTTGAATCATTGCATCTATGGAGGTAGCGCCGCTGGCAAGCTTTCATTAGGTTTGATCCCCGTCCATTTGCTAATCTTTCCATTCCATAGGAGCAGTAGCAAAGCAGTGAGTAGTTTAGTACTGAGAGTTTTGATGAGCAAAGTTGGAAGTGATATAAATTAAGGAGATAGATCCATTGAGTATACATTGCAAAGCTAAGTCCCATCATCATCATGGCAAGAATCTGATATCCTTGAATGAACAACGTAAGCCCGCCTACGTGATTAACCAGTAAATCACATTAATATAACTGAGTTAGTATCCACAGGTGTAAGGAACCTTGGAGTTTTCTCATGTCCTTCATGAGTATTTACTTTTCAAGAGAGGGTTGAGTGTTTGATATCCTGTATCAAGTATCCAATTCCTATATGTTATGTAGTGGTACAAAACTCACATCAACACATCTTAGGATCTGTCGTTGTAGTAGCATTCTCCTCTCATTACATGTTATTTATAACTTCTTGGACCTTGTTGAATTTTCTGTACTGTCTTTTCCCAAATCAACATGCATACTAAAACATACAAGATATTGAAGGTAAAACATATCAGTCTGAACTCATAACTGTCTATCATGGATATGTTATTGACGTTGTCATTAGTGTCATGCTTGTACATTGCTTTGAATATCAGTCTTTGTCTATTGATGTACACAAGGTTGAATCTTGATCATGAAATGATATGAAATCCCACGTTTTGACCATTCTGAAAACTGTTTGTTGTAGCAGCAACAATGTCAAATGAAAAAATATGGCTTGCTCTTTAATACTTTGTTGATTGCACACTCTGTGCTGGCTGTTATATATCTTTGTTGTGCATCTACTGGAACTCCCTCATTTCCTTGTATTGTAGCTATTCCGGAAAAATGTTGAATAGGACTCCATTGTTGACTTTTTACTATCTTCATCACTGAATATTGATTGTTGATCTGTTTCTTAAGATATACCTGATATAGTCATAAAGATGCCTGTATTTTTCAAATGTAGCCCTTATTGAACTTCATGTTTGCTAAAAGGTTCCATTTATAAGTAATATGTCCCTTCAATAGCATGTTGTTCCTTTCAAGCTAATCTGAGATGATGAATGCCGGAAGGTTTCATGTTTGAAAACATGTCCCTTCAACAACATATGACTTCAAACCTACTCTATGATTCAGCCAGAACGTCCCATGCCTGAATTTATGCATGCCCCCTCAATAGCCTCCTCCATTCTTCAGTCTTTGCCTCTTCATAACTTCAACTAGAAAGTTTCACACTTGTAATGTATGTGTGTCCCTTCAACAACCCACTTGGTCTTCATACCTGTATCTGTACATGAAGCAAACAACATTAATAAAACACCTTTTCTTCTTCTTGTTGATTCTGAATATGTCTCTGTATTGTTGTTTTTGTATTTTTGTCAATGTATGGAGATCAATATAAATAGGATAGCAAGTTAGTCTCCTTCATTGCTCAGTTCATATGAACTGACCCTTCTCTTCTTTCTTCTTTGGTGCAGGCAAATCTCGGACACGGGCCTAGAACTACAACAACGTCCAACACACAACAAACATACCAGGCAATGGGGGCCCTAACCCTATTCCTCTTATCTTGACCTCTTTTCATTTATAAAAATGAAATTCAGTCATTTGTTTTCTGCATTTCCGACTCAATATGCATGTTTGCATTAATCCTAGACCACGGGTATTGTGGTTGTTGTATAAAATGCATTTCGTCTTTGTATATCTTTTAATCAAAAGATCTTTTGTTTATCTTTGAAATACACTTTCCAGCTTATAGTTTTGAAAGCAACCACTGCTTGTGTGGACTACTTAAAATGTTGTTTTCCTGTTATTTGAAATGAGCAAAGCATTTTTCCTTTATGAATTCAAAAAATATCTGTACTTTGCAAAAATCTGTACTCTTTGATAATTTAGGACAGCAAACTTCAGATTTTTCTAAGATTTTTTCAATAAACTAGAAATGCAACAGCAACTTTGAACATTAAAATCTGACAACTTATTAACCCAAAAGAACTTCATTCAGCAGAAATATAAGGGCTGATAACAGCCCTACCATTTAGAACTGCATAGTGAAAATATGGTAACAAATGTAAACGTGTTTTTACAATTTTTTTCTAAAAAAATGTAGGGTTTGCTGATTTTTCTAAAATATAATGCACAAATTTGTAATTTTGTCTTATTGCAGCTGCCATCAAGTTTTAAAAATATTAATTTTTCCCAATGCCTCCAATGTGTGAATCTTGGAAATATAATGAAGATTTTCCTTGTAGACAAAAAAAAAAAAAAAAATGCTCGTTTTGTAAAGAAATTTATCACGGTGGCATCAATAGGTTTAAATACCATATTGTCGGCATACCTGGCAATGATGCTGAACCATGTTTAAAGGCAACTGCCGAGGCAATTCATTTTTGTTATGTCCGGTTAGAAAAATATGAAGAAAAGGATAATAAAAAGAGGCAACGAGAAGAGATAAATGTTATTTGCTCTCATTCATCTACATCCCCATCCACAACCACAACCACATCCGCATCCGCATCCGCATCCACATCTGCAGGCTGTGTTGGAGAGGGTTCTTCCATGCCTCCCTTTCATCCTAGTGCTAGTGTTTTTACTGTTGCTCCTTCTAGTGGCACTACTAACCTTGGCCCTAGAGTCCGGAAATCGAAGTTGGACAATTATTTTGTGCCACACACTACTCCTGGTGCACAACCCTCGCTTGAGAGCATGGGTTGGAACAAGGAGGTCCATGATGCTGCATGAAAACAAATTTGCAAGTTTTGGTACTTTTGCAACATTCCATTTGTTGCAACCAGGTAATTATTTTTTATTTGATAGCTTTAAGTTTAAAATTGAATTTTAAAATTTATAGTTTGAAGTTGAACTATGCTTTGTCTAATGATTAATCATAATCTATTTGTGACAGGTCTCCTGATTGGCAAGGTATGATAGATGTCGTAACCATTTGTGGGATGGGCTTTAAAGCCCCTACTGATGCTGAGTTAAGTGGCCCCCTCTTGTTAGAAATGGTTAATGATATGAAAGTTGAGCTAGAGGACCACAGACAGTCTTGGAGCCAAAAGGGTTGCACCATCATGACAGATGGTTGGACGGATAGGAGGAATAAGACACTCCTAAATTTTCTTGTTTCCTGTGGAGGTGATTGATCATTCTACTTCCCTAAATGCATTGAATAATTTAATTTTTATTTTGATTTGTTGATTGATCCATGATAATTGATAATTATTTTGCTTTATTTTCAGGATTCACCATGTTTTTGAAGTCTGTTGATGCTTCCTCACATGTGAAGAATGCCACATACTTATGTGAGGTTATTGAGGAAGTTATACATGAGGTGGGGGACGAAAATGTGGTGCAAGTGATGACGGATAATGCAGCAAGTTATGTTGCTGCAGATAAACTTTTGACTTTTGAAGTTTTGGAGAGTTATTTATGAATTTATTTAAAATTTTCTTAACACATCTAAATTTATAATTAATTTAAAATTGTTGCAAGTAATTTTTGGATGGAGAGGCACCCGAATTTTTTTTAGTCTCCATGTGCAGCCCATTGCCTTGACCTCATGTTAGAGGATATTGGCAAGCTTGAATGGGTCAAATCATGTGTTGATAAGGCCAAAAACCTTTGCAAGTTTATCTACAATCATGCATTGGTCCTTAGCATGATGAGGCAATACAAGGGGCAAAAGGAGTTGGCTCGTCCTGGTATCACGAGATTTGCATCAAATTTCCTCACACTAAAATCCTTGTTGAAATCAAAGGCAGCTTTGAGACGCATGTTTGTTGGTGAGGAATGGACTGCTTCATCCTATCCTACGACCATTGCAGAGATGGATGTGGCAGATTGTCTTTTTGATGAGAGGTTTTTGGACCCCTTGTGTAGAGATCATGCAGGTAAATATATTTTTGTTTTGCTTGCAATATGCAATTTTTCGTGTTTTAAATTTTTAATGCACACTTGTGACTTAACTGTTTTTTTTAACATTATATGTAGGTCACTAAGCCCCTCGTAGTTCTCTTACAAGTTGTTGATGGAGAGAAGCCCTCTATGGGCTACATATATGAGGGCATGGATAGGGCCAAGGAGGCCATTAGATCCAAGTATGTAGGAGTTGAGGATAAGTATGGCCCCATTTGGGAGATCATTGATAGGAGATTGCAAAACCAGCTTCATAGGCCCATCCATGCAGTAGCTTATTTCCTCAATCCTTCATTTCATCTCCTTGATAACTTCCAGGCGAATGAGGAGGTTCTTAGTGGCCTATATTCAGTGATGCAAAAGATATCTAGCACATCTACAGTGCAAGAGATAGATGCATATAATAATGAACAAGGGGTGATTTTTGCAAGCAAGATGTGCAAAGACGCTAGGACAACATTGCACCCAGGTAGAAATATATGTTAACCTTTAAACTTAAGATTCTTAAGTTTATGGCTTATGCATTTTGATTTTATAATCTATCCTTGAAGTTGGAAATGAGACTGATTTTTTTTCTTTTCCTTATTTCAAATAGATGGTGGCCAATGTTTGGGCCTTCATGAAATGACCCTAACTGGCCATCTCTCAGATTTTCTCAAATAAATCTCATACAAATTTGAACATTTAAACACATGCAATAAACCATTGATTCGACAACAATAAACCAGCAAATATTCCAATAAAACCCTCAGCAAATATTATTGCGTAATACAACAGCAATACAATAATAATGGGATTTCTGCAATCCAAAATCTGAACTACAACATTCAACAGAATGACAATCAATAGAAAATAACCTGTGAATACAATGGCGAACTCTGCTGTGAATCCGCACCGTAAACGAACTGGGGCTACGTCCAATCCACCTCTGAGCCAAAAGGGTTTCCGTCCTGAAGGCTGAATTCGAAAGTTGAAAGCTTCCTAATATCTCCAAGAGATAAAGATAATATCCAAAAACTAAGCATACTCAAATGAGCCTTCAATCCTTCTTTTAAAGCAAAGGTCGTGACTCTTCAGTTTCCCCTTTCTGTCCTTTCATATTCTCACTTAAAGTCACTTTTTAATAAATATAACCATTGGTTATAAAGTGACATAATAAAATAAAGTGAGGAACCGTCTGGCATTAAAATGGAGGACCAAACGAACTCGGATGGAGACGTGTGATAGCTTGTCGAAAAGCTCTCGGCGAGACGCTCTGAGTCCACTACTGAAATGCCAAGAACACTGAGTTCTGCCTACTTACTATAAATAGTAAGCACCCTGGAAACCCTGTGGAGACTGATCCGATTGGCCTGAAACTAAAAACACCTAGACCAAACACCCCTCTGATCCTCTGCCAAACCTCAATTAGCCCATCGGACCATGATGAAAAGGCTAACTATAAGGCACGAGATAATGTGCCCAAAAGGGGACATTACAAATCATCCCTTCCCGTAGATTGCTTGCCCTCAAGCAATCAGTATTTGCATGCTGCGATCATAGTACCTGGATCCCAAACCATCCTCAGAGAAACTCCTCCACCAACCTGTCGTGTGAAACTGAAACATATATTATGCCTTGACTTGTGAAGCCATTCACACAGCAACAAAACAACAACCAGTCTAATGTCAGGATCCCAAATCACTGCAGGATCAGTCATACTAAACTGCCCTGTGTCGCCATCATCTGTGAGAAAGCCCCCAACCCAACTAAGAACCTCACGCCAACTGAGATCAATGGCACCTCTACGGTCAGATGCAGGGAGAAACCAAACCTCACACCCATCGACTCCCTGAACAAATACCAACCGCAAGTATGTCCCTCCTGGACCCCATAAGCAAAGGGGCCATCCATCTCCCCAGCTGGCTAAAAAATCCTAAGGCCTAATGCCCCTACTGAATGAATCACCAGAAATGTCCAACTGCCATAACACTGCCCCTCTGATCTGTCGCCCGAACTGGAAAATATACTGAAGAGGCAAGATATGCAGACTGTCGAACGAGGCTTCTATCTGCAGGCAAGGAAGCTTACCAAACCTATTACTCACCCCACACCTCTGCAATAATCGGGAAAGAAAGTTCTCCGTAGGTGGGTTGAATGGAAAACCAAATGCATCCCATATAATGTGGCCAACATGCGATGCACTAACCAACTCTACTAGAATTCCTGAATCAGCATAAGGATTCCATAACTGTCTCTCAATACCATAAGTACTGGATGAATCAGTATGATAGTGTAGAGGAGCCGCGACTGTGTGGAAAGAGGAATGATCCAAGGGATGCTCGCCAAAACGAGACATCTCACCATCAACGAGAGGTAGTGCACGGAAAGGCACATCACCCATCCTGCCACCAGACATAACTGCCCAACTTGGACTGCTGGTGCAAAAACCACACTGCACAGCAACTGAGCTCATCCCGCTACCCCAACCTGGTGACCAAGATCCACCTCTAAAAGCTGACCCTGGGTCCCAAATTCTGTAATTGACCTCATCCTCGTCATGGGGATAGGAAATACCTCCCTCACCTAGCTCGAAGAAAGGATTATCAAACATCAAATCAGCATCCACCTCGAACAAGAAATTGTCAATCGACTGAAAGTTATCTAACTCATAAGGAAACCCTGGATGATCCAAAGCTCTTTTGGGACAACTATCCAAGTCATAGGTCCGCTGTATGCTATCGAGTTCCTGGATCACCTCCTGAAAGAATTCAGATCTCTCCCTGTCGTCCTGTTCCCTGTACTGACTAGAGGCAACAATCTGATTTCTTACTTTCTCAAGAGCAAGACGTGTGTGCTCCAATGTTTCCTGAGCAACATTAAGCTCTCTATTGAGCTTACTAACCTCGTCACCTTTTTCCCTCAACTGCTCAGCATAATTTTCAACAACCTGTAACAGGTAGTCACGATCTAAAAGTAAACATAGATATTCTGATTTCCAATCCTCACATGCTGTTTTGACCCCTTGTAAATCTGCAACATAGGGTCCAATCATTATACCACCCTGTCCTTCTTCCTTCTGAGCTTTCCTGTAAAGATCTTCAATAATCTGGTGAGTGCTATCATAGTGAACGAGAGCTGCCATAATAGCATCGTTATTGACTTTCAGCTGACTCTGCAAGGCATGCTTCTTATTGTTATCATTTTGAAATGCACTCTCAGATTGTTCATCCAGTTCATCATTATGCATACGTGATGCGCTGCTATAGAAATCACATGATTCCTCATATTCTGTAACCTGTATATTTGCTTCCTCTTCTTTAGCCTCTCCTTCCTGCATTGTTTCAACACTTGTTTTGCAATCCCCGGCCTCCACGGCAACCTCATAAAGTTTTTTTTCAATAACTGACTTAGTTTCTTGTTCACTTATGGGTTGATTACTGATTGCTGGAAACTCTTCATATAGATTTCTGCACCTATCTTGTGCAAGTAGATCTCGAGCCAAATCCTAACACCGCTGCCCTTCCATTGAAGTCTTGTGTTGAAGCTTTGGATGAAAGTCCATGAAACTAGAAAAGGTTAAATCTCTTTGAACCCGTGGAGGAAGTGTGTTATACTCATCATACATGCCGAGTATTTCTGTCCTTTCATCAGGTTGTGAAAACTGGACTAACTGTTGCTGAACCTGAACAAGATCCTTCAAGACTTTTGTCAAACTCTGTGTCTTCCCCATAGCTAGAAAACTACTAGACTCTGCAAGTGAATGTGAAAACTTGTAGCTGCCAAGGATAAGGTTCCACTCTCAGGGAATGAATTGCTAGCACCTCCCAGAAGTTTCACAACTCCTTCCTGATACCACTGTACTACTGAAATTTGTCAGACAATTTGCTATCTCTGCATTGATCTCTGCTAGCTGTTAATAAAAATCAGACTACATAATTTCTAATAACTGGAAGAGGGTGCTTATCTAGCTTCGAATAAGTTTGAATGTTCTTCTTGTTCAATTTCTGGTACCACTGCAATGTTCTTGACTGGCTGTTCTCTTATAGTTTAGTCCCCAACTGTCCATATTTTATGCAATGGTTGATTTGTTTCGAAGGCTTCCTTTTTTTTTTTTATGTTCTAAGAAATTCGAATCACACGGACTGTTTGTAGTAACTAGCTTCAGAATAAATTAACTGTTTACATGTGATGTTATGACTGATCTTATGATGATAATGACTCAAATACTCGATTACCCTGAAAAATGATATGTTCCCCTCTAGTTTGGTGCAAATGAACATGTGTTTTTTATACCAAAATATCAAGAGGGAAATAAATCTTTAATATCAAAGATTAAGCCAATGATCCCGAAATCACTCAAGACATGAATGTGCAAACAGTTATACCGATACTAAATATTTCTCAGACAACGTTTTTCCAATTACAATGATCAGAGTGCAAATCCAATGTCAAGAAAACATGCACCTTTTAAACCCGTGCAGAATGAATTAAATCACGGAATGTTGGCGTGGACCTTTTTGGTGTATGTCGTTCTCCTCCCTGTGGTCTACTGCAGTTGCCCAGCTTATACAAATATCCTCAGCCCGGTACTAGATGGCGTTATTACCAAATCAACCCGCACGTCCCTGTGGTCTAGCTTGTCAAGGAGTCTGGGTGCTTGCTGCATGTACGCACCAGACTGGTTCTGTTAAAGTCCACGACCAATATACTGGTGGCTGCCTAGAACCGATGGCCCGCATTAGGAGACTAGTCCTCCACTCAATATACAAGAATGCGGGACCTCCTGTAATGCCTTAAGGTTCCCGTCTGGTAACCAAGACCCTTCTAAGAGTCTGATATGCCACGTGAGCAGGTGTGGGTATCCCTGTGAAGTCTTACAACAGACTCTCACGCCACCCGTAGTAGCTATTGTAAAACCCAATCACTCTCGCAATTAAAATCTGATACGGTGATGGAATTAAAAAAATCACTTAATATCGGGTGCTCTGAGTTGTTCTCCAGCGATTTTCAATACAATCTCCGCCAATGGATTAAACCACACAATATTAATCGCTAAATCGCTAAAGTGGAAATACGATTAGCATTACTGTCTCATTCGATTATATCCTTTGAACTTCACTAACATTATTCCTCCCAAAACTAGTCACTGCCACATATTTTAATATTTGACTATAGATTTAATATTAAATTCCTCCGTCCATTATGTGCTTTGTCGGTCATCAAAATCGGGCCCCACAAAATATCATTTGGAAGAACCTTAGCATTTGCGCAACAACAATTGTATTATTATTTTTCCGATGTTACCCAACCATGGCCAAAAATAATTACGGCACCAAACAATAAAATATTTCCTATCAACTTACAAAGTTTCGGGACTCCCAAAATAAAATATATTTCACAAATGTGGAGAATTTCCTGTGTCAATAATAAAAAGCCGCGACAAGCTTTAATAAATTCTTGACTTTGGAAGACTTAATTTTATTTTAAAAACTCAACGGAGACGAAATGGAGACGACTGTTACTTCATTCATGTCTCTAGCACCACGACCATGAACAGTCACGACGCCTAGAGGATAGTACGCCGCCAATGATACTTTTCCACGGTTCCCGTATTACTGGGATTTCAAAACAACAACAGTATCTCGATTCTTCAATGCTCAGTTCGATAATGCACTTTTAAATACAAATTCTGAAGAACACCGAAATCTGAAGCAATTTTTCAAAACGAAGAATCTGATAACTCTGATTTGTTGTGCTCGTAAAAAGAAACCCTTTTGTGGATTTGTTTCTGAAGAAAACCTCACAATCTGGACTTTTTCTCTGATAAACTCTAATAAACCTTAAAAAAATTTGTTTTTGAATAAACTCCACAGGCTGGCAAGAAAACCAGCTCTGATACCACTGAAATGACCCTAACCGGCCATCTCTTGGATTTTCTCAAATAAATCTCATACAGATTTGAACATTTAAACACATGCAATAAACCATTGATTCGACAACAATAAACCAGCAAATATTCCAATAAAACCCTCAACAAATATTATTGCGTAAAGGGTCGACCATCAATTTTCTATTAGTTGGAGTATTCAAAACATCTAAATTAAATCAGAACATCAGTTCAAGTATCATTGTTTGAAGTTCAACTAATGGATTCAAAATTTATTGATATTCATTATTCTATTCAGATTCTTCATCATCTTCTTCTTCTTCATCTTCTTCTTCTTCTTCATTGGCATTAGTTGACTCGCAAATAGAGCTAAGGCCAATGGGGTCAGCTGCACTAGTAATAGTATTTGCTTATAAAAATCGGACCCTACCCAAGAAATTCGAATTTGGCATATAAAAATCGGACCCTGCCCAAGAAAATCAAATTTGCATAAAAAAATCGGACCCTGCCCAAGAAATTCGAATTTGGCATATAAAAATCGGACCCTGCCCAAGAAATTCGAATTTGGCATATAAAAATCAGACCCTGCCCAAGAAATTCGAACCCACAGGCGAACCGGACCCAAATTTCGAACCGGTTCGAATTTCCCAGGGTCTGGAGGGGCCAAGGGCCGAACCCGGTATCTTAGAATAAAGGTCTTGCTTTTTAGTTGGCAAGTTAAAAGAGTAAATTTTTTGAAGGGATTTTATTCATTTTTTAAGTTAATTAGTTCTTTTTAACTTAAGTGAATAGTGGAGTTTTTATTTTTATTTTTAAAATTTTAAATGCATATATATAAGTATATGCATTTCCACTTAAAACTCATTATATTCCTTCTAAGAGTTTTTTTTTCTCATCTTTTATGTTTTTGCTCTTTAAAAACATGTTTTCCTTTAATATTAAGTCGAGTGGCATCGTTTTTTATGAGCAAAACATATATTTTAATGAGCCAAGATATGTCATGGTGTCGTTTTATTGCAAGATGCATGTCATTTTATATATGTGAATTGTTCTTTAACAAAGGCCCGCGGTTTCATTGCCAAAGTTGGGCATCGTTTTTATTACTTTGCATATCACTGCTTAAAGTGTTGATCATATGTGAATGCATGCAATTCTTCTTAAAGCCCGTGGCTTGTCTAAGGGAGGGTGTCGATTTGTAAATGGTTTACGTATCATTTTCAAGACAGATGCCAACGTCCTCTTTCTTTAATATATAAGGCATCGTTTTTATAAACAAATGCATATCATTTCATCGTATCATGACAAGCCGTGATTTCCTCTCCAAGAACGATGACAGGGTTTTGAGTCTAACTTGCGTAAAAAACAAGTAATATTCTTCCATAGCAAGCTGCGCTTTGGCAAAAGAAACCCGTCCAAGGCATAAAACGCGATTTTTGATGGAGGAATGGCATTTTAAAAACTTGTAACGGCTTCCATAGGACTCATTCAGCACTTGCATCGTGGCTTCTAAAAACATCATTATCGTCTTGTTGTGGAACTCGAGCTGTAGTTATCTGGCATAGGTTTATCTTTACAACTCGCCATCTGTCTTTAAAGCCCAAGATTGATGGTAGACGCATTAAGAGAGGATTGTGTTTTACTTCGACTAGAACTCTTCCAAATAATATATCGACGCGTTGTTGTTCTGTGATTCTCACATTTGGGTTGTGATATGACGTTTTCTTTCTCACTGGTTGATTCCTTTGAGCTGCTAGTTAGGTTTTCTTCCTCATACCATGTTATGTATATTCAGAGGAAGTGTATTCATGGTTACGGCGGTAAAGGATTGGTTTCTCATAAAAGAAATCTGCTTTCTGTGTAAACTGAAGGTGCCAATACATAAAGATAGTAAAAATTCATGTATGATAGATATCATCAAAAGGATGTAACAGCGATGAACTGCTGAGAAATAAAGAGCATGACCATAATAAGACAAGAGACTGCAGATGTATAGAACATGATTAAAAAGAGGCAATGCTAACGATGTTCCGACAATGGTTCCTGGTGGAATTCGAATGAGGGTACCAGCTCTAACCTCAAAGGGTTTCAAAGAGGATGATTTTGTGAAGTTGCAGAGTTCTTTGATCATGTAGCTCAATTAAAACTGAGACAGCAGGCATCAAGTTGAAGGATTTAAATGCTACAACTGGAGGCAACTCATGTATACAGGTTGGCGTAAAAGATCTCCAACATTAATTTGGGAAATATGCAAAGCATGCGATTTCCCACGATTGAATTTGAAAATCATCCATGAAATACAAGAAGTTTGATGCAGATGCTATTCACGAACATAGAGGGAGAATAGGTTTTATCAAACTAAGAGATATTCTTTTATCAAAAATAGCAATTCTCTGATGTTGCAAGGGAATTACTCTTTGCCATGGATTAGAGTTCTCAAGTATAAGGAAATGATTTTCAAGACATTTTTCCCGGGTGCATTAAAAATCACTTGGAAATGGGTTTAAGACCTGTTTACAAGTGCATGGTCTTCCTCTCAAAGTATGGCAGGTGTAATTGCAGGAAAGTTCTCGCAAAATGATGTTCCAGTGGAAAGTTCTTCCCCTTTATATGCAAACTATAACAAGGTTGTTCTTCCCTTCAAGTGTTGAAAGTTCATGTTGCAAATTTGTGGTACAGCTAAAGATCTTCCCAAATTTGGTTCTTCCCATGACACGCATGTTCTTCCCAAGGCACGCATGTTCCTCCCATATTTTTCCAATTCGCGTTATGTCTTCTATAATCCGAATTATGCATCATATTCATAATCTCGGGTTTTAGAGACATTATTGCATATTCAACACATGCAATAAAATGATCTTATTTGCAAAAGGAAGTTCCTATGTTCTAAAAAAGGTGCAAGAAGAGATGCGAGTTCTTCCCTTTAGGAAAAAGCTCCAAACACTCATTTTTATTGCATATGCAATTGGGATTAAAAACCCTGTTCTCTCGATAAAATACACAAGAAAAGTAAGCCTTTCATTTCATCATATGCAAAGTAGCCAAAAAAGCCCACTTTTTTACTTTTCCTCAGTGTGCATATGCTTTTGGAAAGCTCACCTTCATCTTATGAGATGCAAATGATATTAAAAATCCCACCTTGCATATTAAACATTCACTCATGCATATGTGCGCCAATGTATATATGCACTTCATAAACTCAAAGATTGATGTTCATTCATATGCAGTGCTACAGAAAAACCTCGTTCTTCCTCTTTCTTCCACACACGTGCTAGATGTATCAAGTTTGTTCTACCCCTCAAGGATGCAAGTTCTTGTTGCTAGTTGAAGAAATATTTTCTCATGTTTTTCGCATGGTGCAAGGATACAAAGCAAGAGCAACCACACGATGGAGCCAGACAGGGAGGTGGAAAGTGTGAAATGATTCCAGGCATAGAATGCTTTCAAAACTGAGACAGAGAGGTACAAAGATGCTTTACCCAGCAATCACCACTGTAATGCAGAACAATCAAAGATGGAGATTCACGTTCCGGTTTGAGATGCTTTCACCAAACCAGAACACATCAATCATTGGGCATCCTGTAGTAGCATGAAGACCAAAAAAGGATGATGCAAATAGATGTCGTGTCTTGTACAACACTTAGATGCTTTCATTAAGCATTTTGTAAAAGTGTAGAATCTTTGACAGATTACACAAAAATATGTAAAGTGTTCTAATGTAATCATGCTGAAGGGACTTTAGGTCCTGCAGCATTGAATAAGTCAAAGTTAGTTACTTATAGATAAGCTTTGAATAAATCAAAGTTAGTTAGGGATAAGGATTGAATAAGTCCAAGTGGTTAACGGTTTCCCCTTTTTTCTCCACTTTCTTCTCTTCTCTTTTCCTATATAAAGGAGGGGGTTCATTGTAAATAATCATCTTTTGTTGAGTGCAAGAAAACTATAGGCAATTCTCTTGTATTCTGAAAACTTTGAGTTTCATTGTGCAAAGTTGAGCATTTGAATAAAGGAACAAGAATTGGCAAACTTTGTGTTGTTAATTTTGAAAATAAACGAGTGTGTTCTTATGTCGCATTGGTTAATCCTTTCTCAAAATTAATAGTTATTTTGCATGTATCATTTGAGCGCTTTAATCCAAGCTGTCTGAAGACTTTGAGCTTCAGGGAATTAGGATTACTATAGAAAATAGTGGCTGTAATACTCCCAAGGACTGAAGACTTTGGACTTCATTATTAGAACTTAGATACATAGAGTACTTATTTGAAGTGAGGACAAGAGACTTTGAGGTCTTGTATCACTCTACTACTGTCTCGGTCGATTGTTCTTAAGTCAATCTCTGAGCCACCGGTATTATTGTTGCAAGGGGAACTGTATGGGTTACAGTTCAGTTCTACTTGAAGCCACCTGCGGTAAGAATGGAGCCTCCCCTATTGCTGAGAGGAGAGAGTAATCTCACACACTGCTGACTAAAATACACATTTTGTAGGTTGTAGTTTTAGTGACTTGCAAAATATTTAGCCAACAGAATAGCAAGGTCAAAGTTAGGAGACATCAAAGTCTCTTTTGACAATCCTTCAAAAACATGTCTCCAAAGCCATTTCAACATTCTTAATTGTTTGTTTTTTGCTATCTTGTTGTTGCCGGTTCTCTGTGTTTTATCTGTCAGGGTAGCTTTCTAGTTTGTGGGTTCTTTGGTTAAATGTTTATCTTTAGATACATTCTCAAACTTAGGCATACAATCTTGAACTAGGTGATCCTTTTTCTTTTAAGTTATTTGCAGTAATTATATCCTTGATCTCATGACAAATCAAATCATATGTAGGTAAAGGATTGCTGCCCACAATCATAAAATTGGCATTTTCTTCATACCTTTCATTGATGACATCAAAAATCTCATGTGTCTTTTCTTCTAGTTTTGGTTGATCATCATTAGATGCTGATCCACCAAGAGTGTCACTATGAAACATGTTTGTAAAACTTGTTATAGCAACAATCCCATGGCTGCAACTTGCATCTTCATGTGAAGGTTGATCCTCCAAGCTCCAAAGTTTAGATTCTTGATGTAACTCCCAATCCCTATCAACATATTGAATCTCCTCAATATGTAAAATGTTGGAATCATTGTGCCCCATTTCCTCCCTAAGGAATTCGTCAATCCCTTCTACTATTGTTTTGATCTCCGTCTTCCTTGTATCAACTTCTTGTTCCTTGGTTGTAGTTGTAACAGATATCTGATTTTCTGATTTGTATAGAGAAAAATGAGCCATACTTAGCTGGTAACAAAGATCATTGGCCTCCTTTTCCTCTTCCTCTACAAACTTGATAACACGATCCCTATCCATAAGCAATTGCAAGTAATATGATTTCATCATTTCTAATGATTCTTTAGTTGTATGCAACTATGCACTAATCACTCCACTTGAAATTCCTTTTTGCCTCTCCTCAATTTGGGTTTTCCAAATAAGATCTTCCATGTATTTATGAGAACCATCTGGCTTTGTTAATACTTGCACAATCTTTTCCTTTGTGTCCAGTAATTTGTCCTTCAAATCCTGCAATGCTAAAGGCCTTTGTTCAAATTCATTTAGGGAATATGGGTTGTCACACATTAAATTTTCTAGTTTGTTCTCAACTATAGGAAGATCATCACCATCACACTCGATTCTCTCTCTAGATGATGCCATGCACTCTTCATGTAGAAATAATGGGACAACATTAAGATCATGCATGGATTCATCAAAGTAGTTTTTCTCTTCACAGATTTTATCAATAATGATTTGCAGGTCACCAATAAAGAGTTTTGCATAGCCCTCACCTATAGCAATTGATTCGTCCTCCATAATATCAACCTTAGCTGATTTGAAGCCATTATCCTTTTCGCTTTCAGCATGCCCAGTATCAGTTGTATTCAAAGCTGTTGTTTTAGCTTGCTCGTCATGCATCGACTCAACGTCACTAGCTCCCTCAAAACTGTCTTAGAGCCCTCATAAGTCAAGGCACCATTCTTGTCTGTATCTTTGTCCTCAACATCACTTGACTGCAATATATCTTTTCACTTATTAACTCCAAAAATGTGATCAGGCGTCCAAGCCTCCTAACAGGTGAAACAAATCTGCTCTCTTCTCATTTGGTTTTCACGCTTTTTGGGAGATCCTGTAACTTATAAAACCAAAGAAATTTGTTCCTCTTCATTCATCTAATTTTTTAACTTCTCAATTTTTTGCTCAACCAATCTTTTTGAAATCTCATAAGCAATATGTGAGGCATCTTGCTCCTTCTGCCAAATGGCCAATAAGTCTATTGAAATTGCTTGGAGATATCATCATCTTCGTTTAAAATTAAGGACAAAATAGCATGCATGCTTATTTTAATGTTGTTTGAATAATGATTTCTTATTTTGGTTAAGAAGCATTGGAACATATGAAGAATCAAATCATCACACTTGAGATCAATCATAATGACACATGACCCGACTCTTGCCATAATTTCTAAAATTTTAGCTCGCTTACCAAAGGTAGGACTTTTGACATCATGTAAACCACAAATGCTCTCCACAAGCAGTTTTAGAATCTTCCTTTTTATGTCATTGTTATAAGGTGCTACATGAGTTGTTATTCTTGTGATCTCACTAAGACAAGAGGCAACACTACAAGTATTACATCTTCATGAGGATCCTCCGAAAACCTATGCTAGACTAAAGCGAACATTGATGGTTTTATGGTCCAATTCAGAAGCCTCCAATCTGATTGGTCTACTTTGGACAAATATGAATCTAATTCCTCCGACTTAGAGAGAACGCCATCAAGAAATTTCATGGAATCCAATCCAAATCCAATCATAAGGAATCAGTTTCCTAGTTCATTTTCTTTTTGCAAGTCCCTTAGCTAATCACTATTAAATGTTATCATTGAATTCTTTTGTGAAAATATTTCTTTTCTAATTTTCTCTTGGCTTCATTTTGTTTTTTCTAAATTAAACTTTGTGAATTTCACAAAATCTGATGCACACTTCAACTAAACTCCACAGGCTGGTAGGATGATTCACGCTCTGATGCCACTGTAATATGCTACCCTATTCTAGTCTAAATTTTTTGTTTTTGGAATGTGTTGAAATACTATACAACATATATTTTGGAAATAGTTTTGATGCCAAACAAGTGCAAGAAAATAAAGTAGCTTGCAGCAGTACAAACAACTCAGAAAATAACTTAAACACAAAATACAAGTGGTTGAACATTTCCAAATTTAATCATTGATGTGAAAATACAATATTTATCCAAGATAACAAAGACCCAGTTCGTTTTTTGGGGTCACATACTAGAAATCAACATACTCATTTTCCAGAATAGAGAAAGATCTGCAATGTATAAACAAGCAAGAATGAGGGTCTTCAAACCCTAGGTATGCCACTAATCACCTCCAAAATGCAACAGTTGAGTGAAGACAGCCCTTCCAACCTTTGCACACCCAAATAAGAGTTGAAATAACCTCCAAAACCCCAATGTGTAATGTAGATTGCTCAAAAGTGAAGTATATTATTATCAATGAACTCCAATATGACTCTTGCAATGAAGTCACTCCAAATTCTCCAAATTGTATCTCTCAACAACATGGAGAATGTCGTCTGCAAGGGTTTCCGTCCTCACAAACCAACAAGAAGAAGCAATCTCCTTCAAGAATAGAAGCATCAATAATAACAATATTCAACATGCCCAAATGAGAGCCCCAATCCTCCTTTTATACCTTTTTAGCTGCTTTTTCGAAAAAAGTTTCTTTTTGCTTTTCCGCTATTTTTCGGGACTATTTTTTTTTTCTGCTATTTTTTTTTGGGAATGCTCTTTCACAAAAAAATTTGGGAATGTTTTTGTGCTATTGTTTTAGGAAAGTTTTTACTATTTTTTCAGGAAAGGTTTTTTTTTTAATTTTACTCAATAAGAATCACTTCCATTTTTAATATCCAAATGTAGCATTAAATAATAAAGGCCCATCCATTAAAATAAATGACCTTTGATTTAATATTTGGCCTCTATAGTCCCTTCATTAAATAAATAAATTGAAATAACGATAAAATTAAATATTTAAAGTAACTTTATATATCAATAACTTATCGTTGTTTAATAACTCCGAACTATATCAAATCTCATGATAAACATCAAAAACCAACTCTGCTGACATTACTAAAAATAGCAACTGACTCCGTCGGTGCTCATCACTGACTTACTAAAAATAGAAAGTATAGGAGAAAGTGTCTGATACGGCTACAGAAAAGGGCATTACACTCCTTATATGTAATGGCCACCCTCGGATATGGTTTTTGGCAACTCTGACTTTTCCCCAAAAAATCTGATTTATTTTTATTTTTATTTTGTTTTCGAGGTTTTATGATTTGTTTTTGAGTTTTTTGATAGCTAATTTGAAATGCTTGGAAATGAACAAGATGCTGAAAGTAACTAACATAGAAAACTTAACGTCAAGTCTGAAAACAAACAGATATATTTCATTCACAACACAAGTACAAGTCTTTATTAGGCTGCTGTATGATTCAGACTTCTTGGACTGTGCAAAAAGGATGAGATTTGATCTGTCTCCTAATTATCCCTACGCCAATGCCAAGCGCTGATACCTATTCCACAAACTCTGATTTTTATGTAATCTGCTGTTACCAAAGGCTGCCGTCCAGATCTGGGCCAATGTATATTCCAATATATAACTGTACTGCTGGAGGTAGTCTGATTTCCCTTCCTGGTAATTCACTGTCGTCTCCTGCAGACTAAAAAATGACTGATAATTGCCCCAAAACTGAATTATACGCATTGATCTCCTATTCTCATATTCGACGTCCAAGCTGAGAGAGTGTGGATGAAACCTGGAGCTATATGGCCAAGCCTAGGTGCTGAATATTTAACAAGTCTTCCCTCCAAAGCACATATCTGTAATTTTGATGAACAATCTATGCCTTCTCAAATCTGATCTGATCAAACTCACCCAATTGCTGATGCCTAGATGAAACCACTGCTGATCTATGTTGCATCTTGTCGCCTAGAGAGTTGGGGTTATGTCCAACTCTGAATTTCCTCCAGAAGTTTTCGTTCGTTGAAGATCTACTGCTGTAGAAACCCTTCTCAGGGTTCCTCCACCAAATTGCAGAATTAGAAAATAAAACCTTGATAATTCAAAATGGCTCCCATATTGTTTTTTTATTTCTTTTCTCTTTTATCTCCAAAGGAATTCGAAGTTTCCTAGGGTTTCCAACATTTTAATTTCATAAACTTACTTTAATTTCCCATTTCCTTCATAAAATCGATTTTGAGGGTCTTATTCTTCATAAGAATTAAAAAACACTTTTTTAAGTTATAAGTTACAACTTATTTGCCTAGGAAAATGTGCCAAGGTGACATTTTTATTATTACTTTATTATTTTTCCTAAGTCACCATTATGACTTGTTAATAATAAAAATTAAAGCAAAAACTTTCATATTTTCAAATTTATTTATAAATTCACCATTTCGACTCCAAACTGGATTCTGCCTGATGCCACCAGTCCACAAATAATGTCTGACTGCTGCAAGCTAACTGACATTCTCCAAAAATTTAGAGATCCTCCCTAAAAAATAACCAAAGTCTCCAGACTAATTCTGGAGGTCCCTTGATGCATTCTAGTCAACTCCCAGTCAATCATTAAAAAGTAGGGATGCCTCCTAAAATCTAGGAGACTGTCCCAAACTGTTCAAAATGGCTCACAAAGCCTTTTGTTAGTCTCCTCCACAAAATTAGGCCCCCTCCAAAAAAAGGAAGCCCCTCCTAAAATTTAGGAGACTGTCTCTGACCCCTGGTGACGTTAGATAAACTCTCGAAATGCAGTTAGGAGATGTCCTATGTGAATCTGCAACCCCTGAGTGGGCTCCCTATGGAATACACTGGCCTACAGAAACCTGGATAATAGGCCAATCCCTCTAGAAACACTGACACTAAGGAAGGCACAAAAATGGGGACATTACATTAGACCTAAGTTGTTAGTTCGGGTCCAGGTTCAAGTTCAGGTTCAAAGAACCAATTCGCCAGTACGGCAAAATTTTGAAATGGGGTTTGGATTCGCTAGTACAAAAACATGTAAAAATTATATATATATATATATATATATATATATATATACGCAGCCTAGAAGCATGAATTAAGATTAGAATGTCACATAGTATCATAAAAACAACAAAAACACCATAAACTTGTAATCATAGCATCGTATCAACATGAAAAAATTAAAATAAGATTCTTGAGTTCAAGTATCATTGTTTTGACTTTCAACAATTGGAACTTTATACTAAGTTTCAATCATCTAATGGATTATCTAAATCTTCTTCTTCTTCATCAAAGACATTAGTTGATTCAGAAACAGTGCCAATGGCAATGGGATCAGCTGCACCACTAACATTCTCACTTTCAATGTCCTCAAATGCTTATTACCTTTTCACTATATAGAGAGCTTGTATGTTTGTAATTAACATCCTACTTGAAAAATGTTAAAAAAGTAGCTTGCAACTCCCTTCACCTATTGAAGATATTGTTTAATGTTTAAAATATGATTTATCACTATAGAGAGCTTCCAATTAATTGAATAGGGGTCATTATCAACAATTGGATATAAAAATTTCACTAGAAGAAATCTTCAACGCTAGTTTAATTTGATGTACTAATTATCTGAACCTAAGCAAATTTTGTTTTGTAGTGTTAAAGATTTTATGCAAATTCTATTGTTTACTGCACTAAATTATAGAATGTTTCTCAGTGGAAATGTTCCTGGTTAGCACTTGGTTTGTCTGGGTCTACCCTAGTTCGACCTCGGTTTGGCCTGGATGAACCAGCCTACTTGGGTTGGAACCTTGGCCGAACCCACAGGCGAACCGGACCAGAATCAGGAACCAATTCGAACCCAACCCTTTTCTGTCCATAAGACAGCCAAACCCGGTACTATACCATTATACCTGTCTGAACAAGAAACTGCTTTTGTCAACAACTCCAAGATGCCCTAAACCCACTCATTAGCTTATGTGAATCTCATGAATAGCCTACGGTCTCTCCATGCCAGACTGTCTTGGGAAGGGGACATTACAATGCCAGCGTCATGATGCACTGATATAAGCTTCATCAAATTCACAACATAAGCCATATAGAATATCTAGACCATCCAATACCATTAATCCTTAACAAACCAAAAAATGGAATTTTGAGAACTTCAATATCAAAGGCAAGTAAATAGAACTAAGTCTTGCAACAATTAAATAATATACCCTTGTTTGTGTGACAACTGTAAGGCTACTCCAAGAGTTGGCGAAAGATCTTAATTACTTAAGAGCTTTATTTTGAAATTCAAATTCACCATCTAGGGTTACTTCAAGAATTGACGAGGAATATGAGGACAATAGATAAAACAGCTTTGATTTTTAGTGATACCTAGCAGAAGTAAATTTTTTAATTGAAAACAGACACTCTGATTTTGAAATTAATGATCATTCTGAATTAAAAAAGACATAAGAATATTAAAAAATCACCTGCATAACATACTGGCCAGCATAGGTTCCTGTTATAGTTGAACTTTGTCCAGAAGCTAACAGAGCAATAGCAAACAATGTTGAACTCCAGCCCCCGAGAACATGCTGCCAAATCAAAACACAAAAAATGTCAAAGGCAGGTAATGTCATTACAAAATAGTTAGAACTAAATCAACTTTCTATTTTCTTATAAAGTTAAGTGAATGACATCAGCACTAGGATGCCTAAATAGTTGATAATACTAATTCCACAATGAGACTAGCTAACAAAATCAACAATCTACATATTTTGACTTTTCTGCTATGTATTCAATCAACAGCCTTGTTGGTGTTTGAATTGCCCTATCCAAGACAAGTTAAATCAGACTGCGTACAGTTTAACTAATCTTCAACTTATAAGGGAAAGCTCCCCAACACAAAACTAAACCTAAAACCTACAACTATAAAGAAAACTAGTAAAATTTACACCATACAATATTTAAAAGAAGGTTTTGCATTAAATGTAATTTGCTAATATGACTATGCTTTTTCCCTAGATGCAATCACCAAACTATCAATAGTCGAAAAATGTCCATTTTATTTTAAAAAGGTAAAATGATTCAACCATGAATGGAGACAATTTTCGACTGGTTAAGCAGAGTCAGAGAACAATATTTGGCTGTGAAAAACAATTTGAAGGAAAAACACAGATTGATGCTGACTAGCGGCTAAAATAAATACCAAAAGAAATACATCAACAACAACGAATTTAGCAAGTGAACGAAATAAACAGCTAACTTGCATACAAAGCTTACAATTTAAAAAGATAGACTTTTCCTGTACTAAGCTTCACTCAATATTATCTTCATTTAATTCAATTCATGAAATTACAAACATACTATAAGAACATCTGCTGATTCTAACTTTATCACTGTATTTTCTGATTTAATAGTGCCTTAACATTTCGTCAAACACTTAGCAAACAATGTCTGAGCTTGCTGATTTGGGTTCTTGTTTGATTTGTTATGGTTTGGTATGCCGCAATTGATATTTTTTAATATATTTGCAATGTTTGATACAGCAATATAATGCAGCAAAATAGAAGATATTGCAATAATTATTTCAACTAAAAAACTGGACATTACATAGGGAATATATAGGTGAAAATTCCAGATTTTTACAATATCTTAGATACTCTGTATTTTCACAAAATATCGACAACCCAGTTCATAAAATATCCCCTATTATCAAAATTAACAATACCTAGAAAATTTAGAAGTTACAATTCATGAACTTACAGTTATGATGTCTTGAAACCCTTGAATAAACTTCACAAATATGCTCATAAAAACTTTGAAATCTAATTAATAATGGCTGCCAATTCCTTCTATCACTACAAATTGTTCTGATAAATAATGAAGCATTCAAACCCTTAATTCTGCAACAATAAATTCACTCTTGGCCTCTGGATGAAGCTAACGCTTGACATAATTCGTTGGGTGTTTCACCAATCCACAATGCTGAAATAACTTGGAAGAATTCACAATTCTTCAAGCTCGAAATCTGAAACCCTTGGTTCAATTTCTTCTCCACACAAACAAAGAAAATGCACAAGTCATGAATAATGAAAAAGAACTCATGCGAGTCTTTTATAACTTTTGTGGGAGAATTCACACTTTTTCCAGGCAATGTGGGATAAATAGACATACTTTTCCTTTTAATAATTCATTTACTCCAATACTTTAATTAATACTTTGGCTTAGTCTTCAATGAATTAATTGGATAAATGGCCCCTTCCAATGATGACTCAACC
>MU227821.1:315069-329374 GCA_018584345.1 Thuja plicata
TTGTCACGAACCACCATATGACGCAAGCCATATTTAGACAATTCTCGAAATTGGAGCTCTTGAAGGTAAGTTCAATTGTTTAAAATTTAAACATGTTTTAGAAATCTAGTCACTTTAGTTTAGTAAATTTTCTCTGTTTTTAAATTTAAATTTTGATCTTGATTTTAATTTATTATTGTTTTGAATTTGATCTTAAAATAGGTTGTTGAGCCCCGCTTTGCCTCCAACACTATTGTTTTGAGACACATTGTCAAGGTTAAAGAGGCATTGTCTAGAATGGTAACAAGTGCTAATTGGAGCATATGGAGGCAATCTAATAGTGCCAAGGCAGCTGCCATTAAGGCATTGATACTGGATGACTCTTGGTGGGATCATGCTGAGTACCTTCTGAAGTTCACCGAGCCTATATTGAGCATGATCCGATACACTGACATGGATAGGCCTTGCTTGGGTGAGGTATATGATGGCATTGACTCCATGATTGAGGATATTAGAAGTATCATAAATGAGAAAGAGGAAGATCCTAATGAAAAGTTCTTCAAGGAGCTACAGGTAATCATGGTAGAGAGATGGAACAAAATGCCTACCCCTTTGCATCTACTTGCCTTTGCATTGAGACTCAAGTACTATAGCCAATCCGTCCTCGGTGAGAGTCCCGCTAGAGTTGCTCCATATAGAGATCCTGAAGTTGGTCAAGGGTACAAGGCAGCCCTTCGAAGACTTTTTCCCGTGCACCTACGACCTACAGTGAGGCCTGAATTCACGAGTTTTGCGAGCACCGATGATTGTGGTATTGATGCTCTTGTAGACAAGAAAGATGCTGATGCTCATAAATGATGGTACTTCCATGGAGAAATGTACCAGCTACTGCAACCCATTGCCATCAAAATTTTATCACAAGTTCTTTACTCTTAAGATTCTAATTAATAAATACTTGTTGATAAATATTGAGTTTATATTTTAAAAATTTATATTCAGAACTCTTAACTCTCTAATTTCAAAATTGTAAATCTTGATAGGTTGCTAGTTCATCATCATCCGAGAGGAACTGGAGCACATACTCCTTCATCCACTCAATAAAACTCAACCGACTAAACTCCAAGAAGGGAGATAACTTGGTCTTTGTGCATTCAAACTTGAGGCTCACAACACACAAAGACAATACTTACAAAACAAGGGAGGCACAACATTGGGATGTTGAACTAGAGTCTGCAGAGTTGGAAGGCCACTTTGATGCACTTGCAATTGATGATGGTGATAGCGAGCTACCTAGTGATGTTGAGGCTGATCCTGAGGCTAAGCCTGACGCTGCTAGTACTGATGCTAGTGGAACTGTTTGTGCTTCTAACCTGCTGTCTAATCTGCAACAGCAGAATGATGATGATTTTTGATGATATTTTGATCACTGATGACTGATTATTAATGTTGGCATTATTGTTTTTGAACCGAACATTGATATGGTGGTGTATATTGGCATTTTGTTATGTCATTTGAACTAAAACGACAATACATGTGGTGGTGTATTTTGCTATGTTGCTTTATTATTAGCATAGTAAGGTATGAACTTATTTGTTGCTGCATTTCTTTACATATATATATATATATATTTATTTATTTTTTTAAAAAAAATTTGTACAAACGAACCCAAAACGAATCGAACCCAGCCCAAAAAAAATTTGGACGAATTTCGAACCCGAATCTCGAACCCGCATACGAACCGGAATCCGAACCGGCAACTTAGCAAAAATACAACCAGAATACCATAACATAATAATTCAGATAAAACATATGCCACACAAAATCAGCAGAAGGGTATAACTTTTCATTCTATGTAATGTCTATACAATGCTAGCTTGTTCTCGGTACCAACTTACAATATAAAGTACTCGACGGTTGGTTAAGAATGCCAACCGTCGCTTCCCTACAACTACTCAAGAACCAACTTGTCATTACATTGCCTTATTCACAACAAAACATAAACTATAGCATACTTTATTATAACTGGCAAAACTACCACCAACCAACATCAGCCCCCCCAAAAAAGTAATCTTCCAGACGACAAAGCAAAAATGGGTTGGTGTAGTACTAACAACTACTACAGAGAGGGAGGTGCGAGGACGCCCTTGGAGTAGTTGAGGACATCAGCCTGGAGAGCTACTATTGAAGAAGTCGCAGGTCCCGCTCAACTATCAATTGTTTCTCCCGAGCAACTTTCACTAGCATGACAACATCCTTCAAGTCTCTCTTGTTCTACTCCAGCTCTCGCACAGTGGCTCCCAATCTCCCCTCAACCTCTGCAAGCTGAGTTTCCTTTTCAGACCACAACCCTTGCTCGTGTGTCATCTACTCCTCCAGAGACATGAGCCTTTCCTACATGGCACTCTTGCACTGCACTGCCAACTTGCGCTTTTGGCTCTCCTCATCTTCGTTCCTCCCATACTGCATAGCTCTATAGAGTTGAAGGAATGTATCTCTAAATGCACGCTCTATGCCATGTAGAGCGCCCAACATACCATTCTATTCCTCTGGAGTGTATGGTTTGCACCATGTCTCCACCATCTTCGGTGTCTTTGTGAGTGGCCAACCCTGAGTCGTAAAGTGATCTGCAAATGTGTGCTGACACCCTCCTATCATAAACTCCTAAACCCTCTGAATTTCAATTGAGACAGGACCCATGTCTATTTGTCTGGTCAGGTTTTCCATACTGCATGCTACAACAGTCAGTCCCTCTAGCTCTGCCAAATACCTCTGCAGTGATCCTATGGCATCCCGTGGGTCGGGTTTGGAAACCCGAACATATCCCTAAGCCTCCATCACTCTCCAGGTATCATCCCCTAGCCCCATAGCCTGTTGTAAAGAGATCTCAGCCTTCTGTGCACTCTCTTCTTCAATATCAATTACTTCCTTCTTGGCTACTAGTTTCATCGTTTGGTCACCGAGAGATAACCCATCTACGGGCTTTGGCTCATACTGGGAATCTGCGTGCTGAAATTGTTGAGCCATCAGCAGAGTAGGAGAGGGTGGTTGGATTTCAGCAATGCCCATCTCGAATCTACTCAAAAGGCTATTCATTCTCGTCTCATTGTCATCCCCTCCTACAGGCACCTGTGGTGCATCCCCACCTGACATGTCTCCTCCCTCCAAATCTCTTGTAGTGCCCTGGTGTACCACTGTTGTATACTCCTCTCCTGCATCCCTAGCATTTGAACCTTCCCTCCTAGTGCCTGGACCTTCGGTCGTAGGATCCATATCATCAGTTGTGGGGAACCGTCCTTCGACCGTAGGGGTTGAACCTTCCGCCGTAGGGACCGCAACCTTGGTCGTGGGGGTAACGGTTCTGACAGCAGGTGCTACCACCAATGCTACCGGAGTAGCCACCTTAACTCCCTGTGAAGTCGCAATGTGAAGAGTGGTTGGCCCCACTCTGTGTGTCCTCAAGTTAACCACCCTGTGCGTGTGATGGGCCTGACATGCCCCCTCCGACGTGACCAAGCGCACGGTTGTTGAAGTTGTGCCAGAGTGAACACAACCTTCGGCACTACGGACCTTTTGGCTCCATAGTCCACAATTGTTGGTTCCCTCCTCTCTGCCACTAACACTCCTTCACTCTCCCCTCCCACCCTTTCCTCTACTTCTCAGCTACCTCCTTTGTACGATGCCATGCAAAACCCTTCCTTTGCCTCACTCCACTCTCCAAGGAAGAGACTTCCATTGTATCCTCTTCTTTCTCGATGTCCTCATCTCCTTTTGTACTCGCTATCACCTCCTGCCTAGGTCTCTTTCGAAGGGGTTCCCATCCTCTAGCCATGAAGGTGTCTAAATGCATCCAGTAATACATGGCTAGTTTATACGGCAACCCTACTTGCTGGCATGAATTTCCTCCACTAGTTTGGTGGCACGTGTCCTTAGGGCTTCCAGGAACAATGAAATAGCATGATGCGACATCTTGAACGTTTTGTGTTTGAGATGAAAGAACTCCTTTATGCGTCCTGATAGTACCTGCCCCCAATTGTATACCCTTCCATTCATAAGGCCATTGATCAATTTGACCATCGATATTGCGATATCAGATGCCCTATTGGATTCTCTAAGCTTGCTCTTCACCAAATCCATGATGCATTTCCACTTGGCAGAGACAATAACGGATTTCCTCAGTCCATGGCTATCGTCACTACTCCACAAGTTGTCCCAATCCTGTTGGGAAAGGTCAGGCCTGTAGACTAACTTAAGCAATAGCTCCTTCTCTTTAGAGGACATATTAGATGAGGGTTTCATTGCAGAATAACCCTTCGAAGGGATGCCAAATACTTTTGTGAACTCCTTTGGCCAGAATGAGACTACCATTATATGGTCGAAATATCGTATTGTGGACTTGATGGTATGGCGATCATATCTTGCAACCATGAACCATAGTACTAGTTTGAACTCCAAAAGATTAAACACGAGCATTAAAATTATTTTGTCTACCTCAGCCTTTCGCAGGGAGTCCTTCACTTGGTGGTTGTCTGGAGTGCTTTCCCACCATGTCCTGCACTCACTTCTAGTCACGCTCTCGAATGTAAGAATCTGCACAGTTACTGGCTCATCCTTTTGCACCTTCCCTCGTATTTTCATCTTACCACTTGAAGTGGCCATAGCTGCTTGCGGTGCCTTTTTCTTGTCAATTCCAGCTTTATATTTTATTTCATAACTTCCCATAGTGGGGTTTCCATAACTACCCTTCACTATCATGTACAATCTTTATAGTTTTATCACTCTCTAACACCCTCCAATCAACCATACAAGTCATACGATCCCTCTTGTTTCTTGTTGTTCATACGGTGCTTCATCTCTGTCATACGAGGTACAATCTATTCATTTTAATTTTGTACTGTATGGTGTACGGTTGTGCAATTTCCCTATACAGTCTTGTTGCAATAAGTGTGTCGTACGACGTATGACCTACGTGCAATATCCCCGTATGGTCTGTTGGGCGTGTGTCATACGACGTACGACCTGCATTGAATCTTTTGTGGGGCATTCCTTCACCGTACGGTGTGTTGGTTCCACCGTACGAGGTGTTCCTCCGCCGCATGGTCACCTCCCTATCTTCCTCGTACAGGTGTCTCCTATACGGTCTGGCACCGTACAATGGAAAATACGATGGGCAATGCTTCCTCCTCTGTCTGTATGGTTTTCTTCCTCCGTCATCCTCCTTTCTCCCTTCATCTGCAATTTCTCCTTCACGCCCTTCTATGTTTGGGTTTTGTGAAACAACACTCCCCTTTCCTGCTATTTTATAATTATGTTTTCCTTTTCCCACCACTAAGGTTTTCTTTATGAGAAAAATTAACTTCTTTAATTGTTTTTTGCTTTCCTCTCTTTTTGTCTTTTTCCCTTCCTTTATTTGCATTTCCCTTGTATCCTTCATATTTTTTTCCAACCTTAGTTTTTTAATCATTACTTTTTCCCTTTTCATTTTTCCCTCTTTTTCCTTTTTCATTTCAATCTTCTTAAATTTTTATTTTTTTATTTTTTTACAAAATAGCGTACCTTTAAGTTTTTTCCCTTGTGTTCCTTGCCTCTTTGCTCTGCCTCTGTACGTTTCCCTTTGAATCTTTTATTTCGTTGTGGATTTAATTTTTTAATTTTCGTAGCCTTATTGCTTCTTTTCTCTCGTTCCAGCCTTTTGCTTCTTTAGTAGTTGTTCATTTTCTTCGTTCATTCTCAATTTCGTCCCTTTTATTTCACTACTGTGAACCTTGACTTCAGATGCGTATTGCCACATGCAAGTTCGTGGAAGCATCTTGTAACACTCATTTTCACAACAGGTTCCAATATATTCAAGGTCGAATATTTTGTCGACTAAGGGTGTCGGTTCCATACCTTTATAACTCCTATCCAAATATCGGCCACCATATTTGTGGTACCATACAACTTCTCCGTTCACCATCAGAAGCTCAACGGGATTTACGATTACTTTCCACAGTGCATTGGAGGTGGGCCGGTATAGAGCTTCTCTTCCTTCGGCAACGCACTTTTGGATGATGTGATCAAAGTAGCCATCCCTTCTGTGATGAATAAATCATTTGTTTTCACGACCATCTTTAAGCATGGTCCGAGAGTGGCAACATATTCTGCAAGGCCAACTTCCTCCTCCAGATCCCCTCTCGAACTTCTTCCTTCCCTACTTGCTCCATCTTGCGTTTTTCTTCCACCTCCTCATCAATATCATATGCCACATAGCCTTCCCTTCTTCCTTCATAGGGTCCCTTCCATTTCCAATAGCCATTTATTCTTACCCATAATGCTAGTGGGCCAAGCAGTGCATTGGTGAGATGCTTATGTACCCGCAAAATGGAAATACCTTCTACGTGTTTCCTTGCAAACCGCTCCTCTGCTACCACCATTGGTTTGGCCCACTCAAGGTTTGGTCTATAAGGTTCTTGTAATGTCCCCTTTTTGGCATGATATGGTTTATGATTGGATTAGCCTATTATTGGCCCGCATAGGCTAAGTCAAATGGTTAGAGGGTCTTAGTTGGCAAAAGCGGAGGTCAATTCCCATTCCAAAAGACAAGAGCATTTAGGATTGCTCTTCGTTGGGTTCGGTTTGGCACACTTACTATTTATTATAAGTGGCTATTTTAGGAAAGTCAGGATTTCTGTCTTTAGCAGAGCCCCTGAAGATGTTATGTTGCAGTGTTGGGATTTGGCATCCTTGGCTTGAGCAGTTATTCAAGGACTTACTATTTATGGTAAGTCAGTTTTGTAGAGCTGCTATCTTTGGCAAGGCACCTAGACTTTTGGCAACTGCAGTGGATGTTTGTATTCTTGATTGACTTCTTGGAGGAGATTTTGTAGCTTGGTCTCATATGATTTAATTATTAATAAAGTTAAACTTTTATAAAATATTATTAATAAATTTTATTATAAAGTTATAAAGTTAATGGGGCAAAGTCTTCATTAAAGTGCATTAATTGATTAAATTAATTGGGTTCCCATACCAAGGAGATATTAAATTGATATTATAAAGTAAACTCATTGCAATGAAATAAGTCATTAAAGTGACTCATCTAAGAAGCCTCATGGTCGAACTTTATGGAGAATATATAAAAGCCTCTTGAAGGATATCAAATTCATTCATGATTAATTGCTTTTTGACTTGGCTTGGAGTTTGTTCTTGGGAATTGGGAAGAAACAAGGGTTTCTGCATTTCTTTGCATTGGAGGGCGATAATTCTTCAATGTTCTAGCAATTTGAGATGGTGAGAGATCTGTGGAATTTTTCTTATTAGTGATGGCTTCATTCAGAAGCCATAATTGCACATAATCTGTGAAGTTTTGGTGAAAGATTGGAGTGTTGAATCCATAGGCGGCTTATTTCAACGTTTTGCAGCAATAATTGATAATTGCCAATCATTTCCATCTTGGCCGTGCATCTTCTAGCAACCCATGTGAGGGCTATAGCTATGACGTGAGTTTCTAGGGCTCAAACGCCTTGAAATTGATGTGTATTTCATTCTTATGGTGACGTCTAGCAGATTGCATAGGGGTTTGCTACAAAATTGATAAGTTTCCAAGCCAAATTCAAGTGGCGTGAATCATTCAAGTTAAAGCCAAGTTACAATTTTTATTTCAGTTTTAATATATGCAGCTACTTGCATTGTAAATATCAATTAGGAAATAAGAGAAATTTCTTGTGTTGGTTTACAAGTTAGTTTTAGATTTTAATGCAAGTTTGGTTGATCCTATTATTTATTTTCAAGAATTCGTTTAAAGCATATAGAATTCAGAAAAAATCCAAAAAAAATACAAATCTTCACAAAAAAAATCAAAACTTCGGCAATAACAGGATTGGTTAGAGGTTGGGCCAACAAGGTTCATCATAGTTCTTCTGTAATGATTGGGTCTTCTTCAATCTCTTGGCTGCGTCCAATTGTCCAATCCCCTCAAGTTGAATATCCCAGCATATTGACTTCTACAGTGGGCACCTTCCTCTCCTGGTAAATTTTTAATTTAGACCCGTTTACAGGTTCCTTGATTTGTCTGTCATTCAGGGTGGTCAGATTGATGGCTCCATTATTTTTGATGCAGGAGCATCATGGGTCCTTGGTAATCTTGCATCATCCAAAAAACATTTGTTTACTGGTGGAACTTTGTTACCAGTTTTGTGTTTGTTTCTTGTTCTTGATCACCGCTTGGGTGATTGTTGTATTTGTGGACTTCTTTGGATCTTCAGAGGTTGCGGTCGTGATATGGTGTTCATGGGGTCATTAGGAAGCGTTTTCTATGATCGTAGCTCATTTGGAGTTACCGCGCTTGAGTTATGACAGATTCTGTGACTAGGTTTGAGAAGAAGTTTCTAGTTCCAAGCAGTTTCCGAGATACTGTGATCGGTCGATCCGTGGAGGTGTTTGGCAAAAGCGATGAAAAGGGTTTGTTCATTGTTGTTCGTGGAATCGAATTCTATGATCCCACTTCTCGAGGTGGCGTGGTTTGTGAGATCCTATTGATTCTCTTTTAGTTTGTTGTTGTTCTTCATGACACTGGTTCAGTTGGGTTTACCGATTGATTGTTGGAGGTTGCGAACGGTGTTTTCAACCGTTGGGGCTAAATGGCATAATTTTCTAGAAGGATCTATGTGTGGCCGACTTGGTTGTTGGATAGATTCTTGTGAAATAATTAAATGTGGTATTTATTGGGAATTTAGGCCGACCTGGTCTAATACGTTTGACTCGAGATATGTAATTATTTGTTAGGTCGACTTGTTAGTGGCTCTGTATAAATGTAAGGTGTCCATGTATTCTAGGGGAGAGAGAGAGAGAGAGAGAGAGAGAGAGAGAGAGAGCAACTAGGGAGCTAGTTACATAATTGATAGCCTGAGAGCTTGGGAAGATCAGAGTGTAGATCTGAGTTGGGTTTTTCTTTGTATATGGTCGTAACCAGGAAGGCCTTACAACCCGACATGTATGAAGAAAATCTGATGAAAAGAGTTGTTGTTTGAATACAAATCTTGTTGTTCTTATTGTATCTTGTTGTTTTCCACTGTGTTGACTCTTGCTGCAAGGTTTGGACATCTCCTATGGGGACTCTCCTACCTTGACTGCGTCAGGTGGTATCAGAGCAAAGGTTTGGATCTTGCAGTGGCTTCGATCGGAGGTTCTAGACTTGTGGCGTTCCTGGCGTTGTTGTGAGGTGGCAGAGATTGGGTCTGACTCGCATCAGTGAAGGATCTGCACAAGGTGGTCGGGAAGACGATTTGTTGCTGCTGGTTGGGTTGTTCTTAAGGACCAAGGTTTTGCAAGGGTTAGGGTATCATCTTTGGTGAATCAGATCGCCGATTGGAGGCAGTTACACCCAAGATCTAGAAGGATGCCGCCAAGAATGAACCCTAGGTTGATGGAGAAGATAAAGGAAGATCTCCGAGCTGAGATTAGGAATGAGATGACTGGTTTGAGGAATGAGGTCATGGAAGGGATCAAGATTGTTGTTGCTGGATTGCGCAGGGATCCTAGATCGATGATGGTTTTGAGGAAGCTCCAAAGGGATTTGGAGTTGCAGATGTTGTTAGATCTGTTGGGAGTGATGGATCTGACCGGTTGGTGAGACCTATAGAAAGGCTAGGTGTTGGTTATAGGTTGGAAGTATCGAGCTTCTCAGGTACATTGAATCCAGAGGAACTGATTGATTGGATAGGTGAGTTGGAAGATTACTTTGAGTTAGAAGACATCCAAGACCCTTGGAGAGTAAGGTTGGCGCAGACAAAGTTGAAAGGACATACAACTTTGTGGCGGAAAGAATTGTAGAAGGATAGAGAGGAAGAAGGTGAAATGAAGATCCCTCGATGGAGGTTGATGGTTGCAAAGTTGAAGGCTAAATTCGTACCTGAGGACTATGAATGGGAGTTGTTCAAAAGGTTGCAGAACCTAAAGCAAAAGGATCTTAGTGTGAAGGATTACACTAAAGAATTTTACAAGGTAGCCATTAGATTTGCTCACAGAGAGCTTCCAAGGAGAAGGTGGCCAGGTATGTGAATGGTTTGAGGTTTAATATTCAGGATGTGATGAGTATGCTAAAGATTGGATCTGTTGAGGAGGCTTATCAATATGCCCTAAAGGCAGAAGATAAGTTGAATAGGAAACAACAGAATAACTCTAGAGGAAGGGAGAAGCAAGCTGCTGGTGGTGAGAGGGGAAGGAAGTAGCTGAGGTAGAAGCTAAATCGGTTGCAGAGGTAGAAGCTAAATCGGTTGCACCTAAGGGAGGTAATGGTGGTAAAGAGTTTAAAGGTACTTGCTTTAAGTGTGGCTTGAAAGGTCACTGGGCTTTTCAGTGTAAGGAAGACAAGAGAGTTGCTTGTGTGAGTAAAGGTGGACCATCTGCTGGTGAATCAGACAAAGCTCCTGAAAATGGGGAAGCTCTTATGCTACGAAGGTTGATGATGAATAAGGAGGCAGAACCTTGTCAACGGAAGAGTTTATTCAGGACCAGATGCAAGGTTGGAGGTAAGCATTGTAAGGTTATAGTGGATGGTGGTGGCACTGACAACCTAGTTTTTGAGGAGATGGTGCAGAAGCTTGGTTTGAGAAGACTTAGACATCCAAGTCCTTATAGGATTGGTTTTGTTGTATGATGATCATGTGGTGGAAGTAAGGGAACAGTGCATGGTGAATTTTTGCATTGGTTCTTATAAGGATGCAGTATTATGTGACATAGTGCTCATGAGTGCATGTTATGTTTTACTTGGTAGACCTTGGCAGTATGACAACGAGGTTGTTCATGATTGTAGAAAGAATGTAATTACCATTAGGAAGGATGGTAAGAGGTGTAGATTGATTCCTTTGATGGATAAGGAGAAGGAGGTGGAGAAGGAGGTGAAGAATCTGAGTCTTTGCAGAAGGTATGAATGAGTTGAGAGCAGACCTGAGGGATGAGCCTAAGGTTGGGTCCGATGGCGAGTTGGAATTGAGTCATTTGCAGGACCTAGTTGATGACAGGAGGAAGAAAGTGCAGGTTGTAGATGAAGAGGATTTGTGGATGCATAATAAGTATGGGATTATTGTCCCTTGTTCTTTCCGATTTTCATGAGCTGCTCTCATGGAAAATCTTTTCGTACCCCTGGTGTCTGATGTCGGAGCATGTTGGGTCCTTGGTAATAATGTATCATCCAAAAAACATGTGTTTACTGATGGGACCTGTGTTACTAGTTTTATGTTTCTCTTCTGTTCCTGGTCACCGGTTGGGTGATTGCTATCTCAGTGGAGTTCTTTGGATCTTCAGAGGTTGCGGTCGTGATATGGTGTTCATGGGGTCATTAGGAAGCATTTCCTATGATCGCAACTCGTTTGGAGTTACCACGCTTGAGTTATGATGGATTCTATGACTGGGTTTGAGAATTTCTAGTTCCAAGCAGTTTCTAAGATACTGTGATCGGTCGATCCGTGGAGGTGTTTGGCAGGAGCAATGAAAAGGGTTTGTTCATTGTTGTTCGTGGAATTGAACTCTATGATCACGCTTCTCAAGGTGGCGTGGTTTGTGAGATCCTGTTGATTCTCTTTCGGTTTGTTGTTGTTCTTCATCACACTGGTTTAGTTGGGTTTACCAGTTGATTGTTGGAGGTTGCGAACAATGTTTTTGACTATTGGGGCTGAATGGCGTAATTTTCTAGAAAGATCTATGTGTGTCCGACTTGGTTGTTGGATAGAGTCTTTTGAAATAATTAAATGTGGTATTTATTGGGGATATAGGCCGACTTGGTCTAATATGTTTGACTCGTGATATGTAATTATTTGTTAGGCCGACCTGTTGGTGGTTGTGTATAAATATAAGGTGTCGATATATTATGGGGGAGAGAGAGAGAGAGAGCTGGAGCAGCTAGGGAGATAGTTAGAGAATTGATAGTCTGAGGGCTTGAGAACATCAGGGTGTAGATCTGAGTTGGGTTTTTCTTTGTATATGGTCGTAACTGGGAAGGCCTTAGAGCCTGGCATGTATGAAGAAATTTTGATGAATAAAGTTGTTGTTTGGATACAAATCTTGTTGTTCTTGTTGTCTCTTGTATTTTTTGTTGCGTTGACTCTTGCTGCAAGGTTTGGACATCTCCTATGGGGACTCTCCTACCTTGACTGCGTCAATTTCCTACTTCCCTCACTTTATAGGGTCCAAGCCAACAAACTTTGAACTTTGAACTTCACTGGCTTAATTTCGTTACGCCCGTTATACTTCAAAACTAACCGTCCTAGTCGGAAATTCATCAGCCGAAGATGTTTATCATGCCAGAATTTCCTTTGTCGATGGGCCACTTCCATTGCCCATTGTGTCATCCTTCGCTCATCCAGCTGCATGAGGTTGAACAACCGTTCCTTTAAGCTCTCTATATCCCTAAGTCAATTTTCTACTGCAATTCTGAGCTTGTATTCTACTGGTACCACCGCTTCTTGTTCGTACATTAGTTGGAGTGTACCCTATAGTGGCTTTGTATGACGTACAATAAGCCCATAGTACGACAAGAATCTTCTCCTCCCAATCTTCGTACTCTACTGTGCAAGACTTGTACAGAACCGACACCAGTACCTTGTTTGTTGATTTGGCCTGACCATTGGCTCAAGGGTAGTATGAACTCGACAAGTTGTGAAATATTTTGAATTCTACAGTCATTGTCAGAATAACCTGATTTACGAAGTGTACTCCTCTATCACTTGTGATGGAGCCGAGTATACCAAACGTGTGATGATATGTTCGTAGAGGAATCGATTCGTACTAAGTGCAGTATTGTCTAGGAGTGACCTTGCTTCCGCCCACTTCGTTAGATATTTGGTGGCCACCACAATGTATCTGCATCAATGTGTACTGCTCACCTTCAATGGCATGACGAAGTCGAGACCCCAGCTTTCGAATAGTTCTTGCGATTGTGAAGGGAATATGGGCATGAAGTCCCTCTTCAATGGCTTGCCCGCCCTCTGGCAGGTATCACATCCAAGTACCCATTCTCGGGCATCCATGTGAAGGATTAGCCACTACAATCCAACTAGCAACACCTTCCTTGTGGTGGTGTCCAACCCCATATGGCCTCCTACCAACCCTTCGTGTGACTCCTTCAATACTCTAGGAATTTCTTCCTACATTACACACCTTCTGAGGACTTCATCTGGTCCCATCTTGTATAGCAGTTCGTTGATCAGCTGAAATGTCTTACTCTTGAAAGTCAATTTCCTCCACTCACTTGGTGGCATGCCTTGCAGGAATGTGGACGTGGACAAGTTAGAAGATAATTAAATAATTAAATTTTGAGTTGTCAAATTATATCAAAATAAAAGACAACTTAGTTTAATTATTGAAGTGACTTAAATGGAGCCTAGTGAAAAATGAATAAAAGTCACTTTATAATTATTTTTCCTCCAAGTTCAATTTAAAATTAAAAGAGGGGAAAAAGTAAAGACAAATAAAGAGAATTTCAAGAGTCTTATGGAATCTTCATCGGAGGATTAAAAAAAGGCAGCTTGGGCTTCATTTTGGAGATGCTTGGTTTATTCATTTCTTTTGGCAGAGCTTTGAGAGCTTCTTGTTTCATTTCTAATTTCCTGAGGACAAAAACCCTTAGGATTCTTTCAGCAGGATTGAGGACGAAAACCCTCGAACTTGGAGGTTGTGGACGGAAACCCACTGTCAATTGGAGATATCACTCAGGTGTGTCACTTGTGCTTCAAATTCATATTTCTGGTTATCCAATATGACTGTAAGTTCTGTGGCTACGATTGGATATTTTTGTTGTTGCTTCCCTAATGATTTTAAGGCAATACTTTATTTCAGAATCTCTTTTCAGTCAGAAATTGCATGATTTACAGTGTAATTTGTTGGTTTTAAAGAAATCATTTGCATGTAAAAAATGTTTGTTTAAATTTCTATGGAATGTTTGGAAAATCTAGACTAAATAGCCTAGAACGATATTACAGTGGTATCAAAGCCGTATATTTTGCCAGCCTATGGAGTTTTTATGAGACAGTTTAAGTCTAAGAGTTTTATGAGACAATTTAAGTTTGAGAATTGATTATGAACGGAAAAAAGAAAGAAAGAAGAGAGGCTCCCCTGATATGATGTAATGGACACCCCTGAATGCCCCAAAAAACTAAACTAATCGCTGAAAGGAATTATGTCAAACAGTTTGCATTCAACTCCTTATTTCTCCATTTAATATTTTAAACCCCTTATAACTCCGGAAATCAAACATTATTTGTTTGTTGTGTTTTGTGCAAGGAATTGGAATCATACAACATAAACAAGAAAGAAACTACAATAATATGCAAAGCGGACAAGGAACTACTGCCAA
>MU227821.1:329879-353974 GCA_018584345.1 Thuja plicata
ATATCCCCTTATGTCTCCCTTGGGTACCCATCCCCATAAAATAAATATTAAAGTAACACTTTAATATTTTACAATTAAATTAGATGTTACTTTAATAAAACTTCAGGCATTAAAATGTATTAGCAAGCGGACTCTGAATAATGCGAGTGATAGCTCGTCGGAAAGCTCTCACCGAGTATCAAATTCAATCACCAAAATTGAGCCCCACTGTGTCCTGCTGACTTACTAAAAATAGTAAGCCTGAAACTGAGTAAATCAACTTCGTTTTGGTCCAAACTGGAAATGACTAGGCCAAAACACTCCAGGATCCCCTTAAACCCTTCGTTAGCCCTCGGGACCATGTAGAACAAGGCTAACGCACACACACTTGGTCAACTGCTAAAGTGGGGACATTACATATGATCCATGAGAGTTGATCTACCATGACATGGCTCTTCCAAGTCGTACCACAATGTTGAAGGTAAATTCTTGTAACAAAAGTAGCCATCTGCTCACCCTTGGATGATTGGCTTGTTCACCAAGTACATGAGTGCTTGATGTTCCACATAGAATGTGAATGGTGTTGCCAACAGATAGTGCCTAAATTTTTGTACAGAATACACCATGCCAAGTGCCTCCCTTTCTATCGTATTGTAGTTCCATTCAGCTTTTGAAAGGAGGTGGCTAGCAAAAAAGATGGGGCGATCCAACCCCTTAGGGCTCGCATGAGCCAAGGTGGCATCAATGCCATAGTTCAAGGCAACCACGTGTACGTGGAACTCCTTGTCCCAGTTGGGGTATGCTAGGATGGGCACGCTCACCAATCTCGACTTGATTTCTTTAAGTGCTTCTTGCTTTGCACCCCAAACGAACAATTCCCCCTTTCGCGTCAATTGGTCGAGCGGGTATGAGATATGTGCAAAGCCTTTGATGAATCTTTGGTAGTAGCCTATATGTCCGAGGAATGATTTAACTCCTGTCACATCCTCCGGGCTCTCCATCTGAATGATGACCTCCACCTTGTCTGGGTCCGTCTTTAATCCTTCTTTGCATACTATGTGGCCCAACAGCTTACTCTGCAGTACCATAAACCGACACTTCTTTGGATTGAGTGTCAACCCTGCTCTCCGACATCTTTCCATGCTTTCCTTCACTGTCGTGAGGTGGGTCTCCTTCCCAGTCTAGATAGACCAATTGTCCAGGAAGGCTTTAAAATTGCCAACAGACATCTTGTCAAATATGTGTAGTATGATCCTCTGGAACGTGGCGGGGGCGTTGCATAGTCCGAAGGGCATCCAATTGTATGCATACACCCCATCTTCAATCACAAATGTGGTTTTTAATTTGTCCTCATCAATGCTGATTTGGTTGTATCTGGAAAACCCATCCATGAATGAATACATCTCATGACCCGCCACCTCCTCTAATATACTATTCATGAATGGGATTGGAAAGGGGTCCTTAATGGTAAGCGCGTTGAGGTATCTGAAATCCACACAAATCCGAATCTGGTTTGCTTCTTTCTTCAAGGAGATAACAATGGGTGAAACCCAATCACTTGTCTATACCTTGAAAATGATGCCTGCCTCCAACATCTTTTCTATCTCCACTTGCACTTCGGCGGCATAGTTTTTATTCATACAATGCGACCTCTTCTGTACGGGTTGTGCACCCGGTACGAGAGGAATCCGGTGGACACACAGTGTTGGAGTCATGCTATGTGGGAATGAATGGGACACCTTTCTAGGCACCCATATTGGCAATTTCAAAAGTCATCTCCTTAGGGCACCCTTTGGGGTAAGTTCTAGAGGTTTATGGGAGCTCTACTATGCATTTCTTGGATGCCATGTGTTGATCTTCTAGAGGGGGTGCGGGAATTTCAATAGGCATAAAAGCACTATAAATAGAGGCTTGAGATATAGGTTTAAGTATTCAGAGTTGAGTCCTTCAATACAAAGCATAAGTAGTAGGCTTGTAGCTCCAGCTTGCAGATTTACAAAGCCAATTTGGCTATTTTGTAGAGTTTGGAACATTACATTTCTTTATTCTATTGGTGTAATAAGAATCAAGTATTTTCTCTTGTATTTCCTTTGTTGTTGTTGTTGTTGTTGTTGTTGTTGGGTGGAGTAGCCCTTCATCATTTGGCAATGATTTTAGAAGCCTTTTGAAGTTCGTATTCAAGAACTTTTCTTGCTTCCTAAATTAAACAAGGATATTTAAATGTAAATATATAAATCAATGGAAATATGAATCAAGATGGTTATCAATCAGAATTGGGAAAAAGTTGTTTGGCTAGCTCCAATCACATTTCAATTGCAACAAGATAAATAGTTTAGAGTTACATGCCTTTATTAAATACATGACAGAGTGTTCTTCTTTAATGCTGTCAATCAGTTATTGAACTTAAATCCAAAGAAATACAGTGAAATGATTTTATCGGGACTTAGTAGTTATGTCATATCATCTAGAAAATTCAGATATCAAAACATAAATAAACTACGTATCTTCAGCTTCCTTTTAGTTTTCTACCTAATAATCAATAAATATGCAAAATGGCTTCTGATTTGCCTTCCTTTTAGTTCCCCGGTATCTCAAGCAGAACTTTCTTTATAGGAATTTTTACTCTGTACTTGAATGGTACACAAACATTTCACATTTATCCCCAGTAACTAAAATGTATTTTATTTTACTAGCATACTTTTAGCAAAAAAGGTGCATGGTTCAGATCAAGACTGCTGCAGTTCTTTTTATCTTCATCTGAAAGTCCAGTACTGCTACAGACAGCTGCACTAACTGATACAACAGCAACATTGATTGCAAAAGACAACAGAAGAGCCAAACTGCACTCAATAATATTGTATCTGCATCCATCCTACAAAGCAAAAGTAAATAAGGAAGTAAGATTCAAAATTACTCTACAAGAAGTTGCAACTACTAAGAGAAACTTACATGATTTTACACTTTGTGATGCAGCGGGCTCTCAAAATCTCCAGAATAAAATGAATATGTGCAAAAGAGCACATGTAGATGTATTTATTTTATTGTTTGCAACTTAGAGCATACACTAACAATTCTTTCTAATAGGAACAAGCCAGATTGTAAGCATAAAATATTTTTGTATCAATAAGAAAGATTGGACATTGTTCAAGATCACAAAGAGAGTTCAATTGACCCATGGCCCAGGAGTACCTACAGAATCACACACTAAAATGAATTCGAACGTGTCATAAACCAAAGTGATGAACATGATTGAGTGTAATGACCATAAAAATCAGAATGCTAAAACAGAAAGATCATAAGAATAATGAAAGACACTATCAGAATGAAATGCCCTGCTAGAACTGTAATGAGCAATTGGATTATACAAGATTGCTTCTGTACAATAATTCGAGAGCTTTTGTTAATCAACCGAAGGTGTTTGTGTCTTTGTGCCCATCATGTTTGTTGTGCATGTTCAAAGATATGACTATGTCACAATCATATACAAGAGAAGAAAAAAAGGGGACATCACAGAAGATACAAGAACCACAACAGCTCACCTTTAATTCTCTCTTTCATCTACTCTGCATGAACAGCTACACTAAACAGGGATTACATATTCAGAGCTGTGCAGCATAGTACACTAAGAGTTCCAACTTCATGGTAAGACCACGTGCTTGGGATGGCTGTGAATCTGGTGCCAAAGATGGAATGTGTCACAAAAAAAGGCTGCTGTTTTACCATTAAATGATGAAAGTGTTGGATACTTGTAGATTAGCCACCCTTCCATAAGAAGAATCATCCCCATTGTGGCACAATGAGAGACATTGATACAAATTTATGAGACTTCGACTCAGCTCAAACTTGGCAAGCTAATGGACTCAGTGCTCAAACTCAACCAAGACTTGGTAACGACAAAGCAAACTGAAAATTCAAAAAACCATGAAATATAAAGATTTTTAAGGATTTAAAACTTTCACTGTAATGTCCCCATTTCTGGGTTCCTAATGAACCCATGAAAATAATTAATTAATTAATTTTAAGTTGTCCAGAAAAGTACATTATAGACAACTTTAATTCCTTATTTATAAAGTGACTAAGTGCCTAAATATTAAATATTCAAATAAGTAATGTTTTGGAGAAATAAGGATAAATTAAAGTTATAAAGTGATTTTAATTCTTTATTTCTGGAAGTTTATCAAGATGATTATAAAAGAGGGATGGGGATCTCATTTGGACATATACAAAAGATTCAGAAGCTTCTTGTTTCTCTGTGGAGATTTCAGATGTTTGTGCCTACGAGCCAAACTTAGTTGGGGGGACGAAAACCCAAAAGATTTCCGGAGCAGTTCCTCACAGGAATCATCAGAATGCTGAAGACTGGAGTGAGGATGAAAACCCTCATTCATGGTGCAACTGTTCTTTGTTCAGTTTTGTCAAGTTTGCCAATTCATATTTGTGGAAGTCTTTGAGCTACCTATGTGTGCGTATAATATTTCCATAGCTGTTCATTTCAAGGGGGATGAATAAATTTAATTAAGGGTTTTTCTTCTGAAGAAACTTTAAATAATCAAAAGGGACAAATTGAACATATGAATTAAAGGGTATATAGTGAATCTTGAAAAGGCCGACAATGTAAACCCAGTCGATATTTTTCTTGTGCGGCATGAGTTCTCTAAAATCCTATGGCGGTTGATAAAGCTTAACTATTGGCATTGCATACTATTTAGAATTTTTGGGACGATTGGAAAATGTTAGTATTGACATAATGAAATAAGGTGCTGAGCGAATGGTTTTGACTCTTGGCTTAGTAGGAATGTGTTTCGTCATACCTAATAGCTGGATTGGTCTTCCTTTGCTAGTGTGGAAAATAAAATACAGAAAACTCGGCATCTTGAGACCAGAGAATGAGACAAGAACAGGTCAATGCTGGAAAGGAGACAAACAGGCTATTGGGAAGAATATTTAGTTCTGTTTGGTGTATAAGAAAGATTATTTTCTTGTGACTATTAGAAAATTGAATTGCACCTTTATTGATCACATAAGACAGAAGGACGGAGTGCTTCAACAAATAAATGAATTGTAGCACTTAAGAGCTGCCGTTTGCACCAGGAAGCAGGTTGTGACTCTTTGAATAAACAAATATTTGGAGACTTTAATACTTAGACAGCCACTGAAGACAGAAAGAGAGACGTAGCTGCTCAGGATTTTTAATTCCTTAATCCTCTGTTGACACTTTATAACCATTTGACAGTTTGAAGTTCTGAACTCTCACATGACAATTTATGGCTCAACTGGAAACACCTATTTCTTCTAGTAAAGGTGCTGTAAGGTTCTGTGCGTCTTTCGTCCTACAAATAAAGCTATATTTTATAACCAACTTCAAACTAATCTAGTACTCAAGGAAGAACATGGAACTAATTATTCTTGGCATTCATTTTTTACATAATTATTAATATATTCTAATTTCTACTAAGCAAGTTATACATGCTCATTAAGTTTAGCTTCTTCATCAACTTCCTTTGGAGCTAAAGGAGTTGTTGTTGAAGGCAGCAAAGGATGAACCACATCAATGGATTCCAAAGATAGAAAATCCAAACCAGCCTAAAACGGACTCTATTCCATAGAATTGTGAAGAGTTGTATTGTGGCTATGGTCAACGAAAGGTAGACTTGCATCAATTTGTACCCATACAAAAAGAAATTGTGTGTCAATTTTAAAGCCAAATAAAGGTTATCATCATCTTCAGCAGTTTTTGTTTGCTGGTTTTTGTCATCTTCAAAGGATTATGACTACATCAACAGGTTTTCAAGCATCAATGCAAATTGCTGCTTTTCATCAAGAAGAGTTTCAGTGAGTTTCCTATTATCTAAGAGCAATAAACAACATCCAGGAAAAGGTCATTCATGAGTATTTTGGACAAAATCAATACAGACAGCAAAAAATAAGCCTTTTCTGGGTTTACACATTGTAAATTGATTGAAAGACCAATGGAAACTAATAGAAGAAACAAACATCCTTTTCGTCTAATATTCATTGGTTTCAGTAGCATATTATATTGGATCAGCACGTACATGGATTGACATCCATATTTGTGAAGTATAAAATGGAATAGCAAAATATATTATGAATCATTCTTGACTAATGAGATTCTCTTGGTCTCAGCTGCAACATAAGATGAAGTATCTTCAAAAGAAACATAAGAGGTATCACCATAGTGTTTCTATTCTAGAAAAGGTGGACAAGATTACTTGTTGGACAAATTTTCCAATTAGCAGATTATTGTTAAGAGTTGGAAGATGCTTCCATGCCAAGATATTGTTATTTAATATAAAGGTTCAATTAGCAGAAAGGAAAATCCAGCTTAAAACCATAGATTTTACTAAAATTCTGAGAACCAGTTACTAAAGGGGGACCACAGTTTATATACTAATGTTTTAAAATGTTGTAAGAAATAACCTTGATTCCTTGAACTGTTCTGGGAGTTTTCCTTGACAGTACAAGAGCTGAATGCAAAAATAAGTTATGCCTGTAAAACAAAACAGAATTGATTAAAACAATTTAGGATGCTTTACAAATAATGAACATGGAAAAGATCCAAAGAAAAATATTTCTACTTTTACTGCCATGCCAAATTTTACGAACGATGATGAAAAGCAAAAACTTTGAGTATAGAGAATAGTGTAAATTTAATTATAAGAAAGACAATGTGCTAGATAAAACAGCAGTTCCATCTTCTTGAACTGGCACAAACACAATGCATCACCAACATGCCCAAACATCAGGTAATTGTGTCAATAATGTGCACTGAGAAAGTTATAAATATACAAAAACTATGAGAGAAATAGTTTTATCTCATTACAAAAATGAGAACCACAAACACAACCACCCCATATTTGAAACTCAGTAACCAAAAATATCTTTACATTGGGAAGAATTTATACCAGCAATTAATATTCAACTCTAGCAATCACATAAAATACCTTAAAAATTGTATTTTTCCTCATAGCAATTTCCAGGCTTACTCAAGTTCAGAAGGATCATGTTTATACTAGTTATCAAGCACACATTCTGTGGAACCTTCAGTTTCTGTATATATACATCTGACTTTTTAGTTGTTATGACAACCACTTTGGAGTCTTTAAACAATAAAAACACTTGTAAATTTGTAATCATAGCATCATGAATCATGAATCCATGATCATACCATCATATACTTCAAGTTCAAGTTCAACATCAAAGATTCAAAACATCTAAATTAAATCAGAACATCAGTTCAAGTATCGTTGTTTGAAGTTCAACTAATGGATTCAAAATTTATTGATATTCAATGTTCATTATTCTATTCAGATTCTTCATCATCTTCTTCTTCTGCTTCATTGGCATTAGTTGACTCGCAAATAGAGCTAAGGCCAATGGGGTCAGCTGCACTAATAATAGTATTTGCATCAAAATCTTCACATTCATCAAGTGCAAGCCGAGATGTGGACGCATCCAAGTCCGCAAGCTCTGCATTTATATCCCACCTCTTCGTCTCCCCTTCATTGTATTCTTTAGTCTTGTGAGAGACAAGATGCAAGTTGTAATGCACAAATACCAAGTTCTCCGCTCCTGGACCCAGACAAATAGACAAATGAGCATACAACACTTTATTGTTATAAGGGAAATACTCAGACAGGACACATCAGGAATTGATGATATAATTAAAGACGGCTGCGTCAACTATAAAGACATGAACACCACATAAGTTGCTTTGGAGGAGAATCTCAATACGATACTGGTGATTTTTGGAGGCTTGAGATTGAAGGTAAAGGGAAATTCTGGATGAGAGATCAAAAGATAAAGCTGCAACATGTTGATACTGGTGGTTACTTACATAGTCATGATAAGAAATACAGTCAAATAGCTGGTGGCCAGCAAGAGAAGTTACAAACAAGCATACGCATTAAAGAAGGGGTCATTAATACCAATTTGTCCACTTATTAAGCTCTGATAAGATAAGAACGTCGTTTTCAATTATGTGTATCATAGGAGAGCAATCAGATATAGGGATATCATCTCCTTCAGATGTTATTAGGTTCCTAACTGCTCAAACAGATATAAATCAGGGACAGTAATATTATAAAGAACAGATATATCTTGGCATATCATATTTTAATTTAATACATACTGACCATCAGTATCAGATAAAGGAATTGATTTTCAAGCCCTATAGAAAGAAGTCCATTGCAATTTGAATCATAAGAATATAGACAAAACTATAAGCATTTCCCCAAGGGGACATTACAGTAGGCATGTTCACTGTTCAAGTGTTAATCGTTCAATTGTTGACTAATTTGTCATTGATGTCATGATAAGTTGAAAAAAAAAATAATGTGCAATTATGCAGGCCGATAAAGAGAACAATCATTATTATGTTAAGTTTTAAACAAGCAACTAAATAGAAGTATGGCAAACCAAGTCATTATTATATTATCTTAAATTTTGAACAGTGACTAAGTTTCGAACAGCAACTAGAAAGCATTAAATGGCAGCCATGAATATAAGAAAAGGTGGCCGACTCCCTTAAGAAGGCAGACTAATTTTCTTATATGGCCAACTCCTCTAAAAAAAGACAGACAAATGCTGGCAAGTTATTTCATAAGGAATGACAAGTTTGTTTTACGAAGGATGGTGACTTCATAAAAGTAAGGAAGCGCGTTGATTAATGATTATTAGACAGCAATTCATATAATATACAGTAGTGACCTATAATAAATACAAACAAACATCAAAAGGCCGTGATTCTCATAAAAGGAAAAGGTGTGATTGTCTTTAATGAAGAATTATATTCATGAAAGGAGATGTCCCCAAAAGAGTCGACCTCCTTAAGATATGAGAGATGCAAATGTGCATAGAGTGTGCAAGATAAAAAGACATATCTCATATGCACCAGCAGACTGATGAGAAGGGGTATTGATGGAGTAAAAGACAATAAAAACATCATACACACCAAAAAATAAAGAGCGAGTATTAAGAGGATTGTTGGCAGATTTGTAAGGTACTAAGGAGATAGTAATCAGTTTTATTGGAGATTTATGATCAGGATCATAGCAGTTTGAATAAAGAAGAGAAAGAGAAATCTCATAGGAAATTTGTGATCAGACTTTTGCCAAGTTTTGTAATCAGTTTGTGGCAGATTTGTAATCAGAAATTTTGCAGATTGGTAATCAAAGTCATAACAGATTTTAAAAGAGTGTTTCATATTGGTGAGGTCGGTGCCTCACAGTGTAGGGGTTGGTGCCTCTAGTAAGTTCGTAAGAACCCGTCTTATATAGCCTTGATGTTTCTGAGTTTTCATCATTTTTGTGCATTGGCATTTTATCTATGTTGCATGGGTACTCGTACCCATACCCCTGGTACGTGTACCGGGTATGGGTACACGTACCCAAGTACCGGGTACTCTGTGGGTACTCGGTGGAGAGCATCATAGCTAAGGACCTTGATTAAGATTTCTGATTTTTGTTTCAGTTTTTTGTTTGTGTATCAGCTTGTTGTTTATCAAGCTTAATTCATATGTAATCAGTTTGAAACTTTGATACAATACTGATTAATAGTAAACTTTATCATTGTTCAAGCCAGAAGTTTAACATTTGCAATATGTCATTGTTATATGATTTATAATCTTCTTGTTCATGTTTAAAGTTTGTCTTCTCTGTTATGCATCTAAGATTCTAAACATTTAGCATATATTATTATTACAAACACATTGCAAATCTGAAACTGAAAACAATACATTACATCAGCAAACTTTATCACTGTTCTTGTTTTGAAAACTCATTGTCATGACTCATATTTTCAAATTTTCTATAAAATATTAAATTATATCAAGAAAAAGTTTTGACGTATCCAAGTACCCCCGTCCCCTATTTTAAAAAATAGTCATACCCATACCCGTACCCGTACCCGTACCCAAAGTACCCAAGTACCCCCATCCCCGTGCAACCTTGCATTTTATCAAACACTTAGCTTACAAGCTACCTATATCAGACCCTGTGACTGAACTTCAATTTTGTACTGTTGTTGCTTGTTTATTGATTTTCAAAAAAGTGATTGTATTAATGAAACCCAAGGCAAAGATAAACATAAGCATACAGTTATAATGTTAACACACAGAAATAACAATTTTCTTGTATTTATTACTGAGAATTCCTGGAACAGATTTAACATTCAATGGCCATAGATTTCAAATAGCTAGAGAATACTCTATCTAGCCTTTAATCATATCAGCATTCGTTACAATCTGATGTGCAAACACAACTGTATACTATTTATTAATCCCTTGGACAGAATATAGAAGGAAGTATGAAACATGAAGCTGACCTCTGTAACAGGCATGATCTGGTCCTATTGTGAGGTCTCCATCTTCTCAGAATCTTCAGATAACCTTGTAGCTGCGAAGAACAGCGCTCCAGAGATCTAAGAGTAAGAATGTTAGCATCTTTCAGAAGTCTCACGGCTCACACAAACTTTAGGTGTCCTGTTCCTGTGACTAGCATACCGTGTGAAGACTGCCTTCGTACCAGCTCCAAAATACATGTCTGCAAGTAACTTCGATTCCCAAAAGACCAAGGCTGCGCTGTGGAATGAAAATCTCCGTGCCTAAGTATTCTTCCACCTGCGTTGAGGAAGAGAGTTGCACCAATATATATATTTCTTGCCGTCAATAATTTTTACCACCCAGCAAGCTCCAAACTCACGGCACAGCATGCACCAATGAAAACGCTGCTTCTTTAAATATTACATCCAGAACTATACATTTCTAAAGTATCGATAGGAATATCAATCAACATACTTGAATTCACCATTCAAACATTAAACTCCCAAGCTTATTTTCCGTTCAAACATTAAACTCTCAAGCTTCACGCAAGTAAATATTTGGATATTATCCCAACTTTAGAGAAATCACCCAAGCTTAACCGGGACCCATCATCAAATGATATAATATGTTCATAGAACATTGGCTTATTTAAATCAGCCCACTCGATAACACACTTACGGATTAATAATTAAAGCCACTAACCTCAGGGCAATGAGTCTTAATATCGAGTCCACGACTTATAAAATCAGCATCAATAATATAAACTCATGCCCTCAAAATCAAATGCACATATTTTTTCCGGCACATAATATTCAAAATAAAATAATCTTATTCCCAAATAGCAAATACATGCAAATACCTTAATTTCTGAAACGAACTCAACCTCACAATTTGTCTCCAATGGAGACTTCACAAATTTGCCCAACTATGAACTCCATTGTGAATCCACCAAATAAATGAATTGGGTTTCCGTCCAATCCACTAAGAAATCCTAAAGGTTTATGTCGTTGGGTTTCAAAACTAAAAGCTAGAAGCTCCCAAATTCTCCAAGAGAAAATAATAAACCCAACATATCTAAATATACCCCACTGTGCTTTTTTAGCCCTTTGCAATGACTCTTCGCTTTCCTTTGCTTGCCCCTTCATATTACTTTCTTTTGTCTTTTAATTTCCCCTCTTTTAATTTAATTTGAAACGAGGGAGTAATGATAAATGACTTTATTAAATATTCACTGAACTTGCCACTAAGGTCCTTTTAATACTTTTTTAAATAATTAAAATAAGTTGTCATTAAATTTATTACTTTTTGACAAATTTTAATTATTTAATTTATTCCCAATGTCGGAAAAAAGAGGCATTACAGTCCTCTCTTCCTAGAGATTTCTTGCCCTCAAGCAATCTACACCTGCATACTAAAACCAAATGCCTGGGTCCCATATCAACCTCAGGAACACTGCTTTTCCAATCCACTGCGCCACTCTGATGTAAACATCACCATGACCAAAGTTGCGAAGCAACTCATCATGATCCATAAGAAACAATGCACCGATCATGCCAATGTCAGGATCCCAGATCATCGCGCAATCACAACTATCAAATATGAGATTTAAGTATCTCAAGGAACTATCAACGCTGAACAACTCTCTAACTCCAAATGATCCCCCATGGAAGTGCAAAACACCCATTACAGGCACACGAAAAGACATATCAGCCCATCCTAAGTTGTTGGTGTAAACTAGAAGAACTCCCATAAGTCTGAAAACTCTAAGAGGGCTGAAATCAATGCCATGTAATATATCCTGCCAAGGTAACTCAAGAAAGACCACATCAGCGAACTCCCTGCAAATCACAATTCTGGGTAACAGAAAGAATAATCCATTCAACCAAAAAGTAAAGATCTCAGTATCTCTCCTCATGATATCCCAAACAAGAATTTGATCTGTCACTGTCAAGGACTGGAATAGAAGTCGCCATAACCAACCTTAAAATCAACTAACCAAGTGTTACTTCCATAGTCAAATACTAAGAACATGACATCGACATATAGCCTCCAAGTGCTAATGTAGAGAAATCGAGTATTCCAACAAACCCAACTCACTGCAATCAACCCATCATCATTTGAAAGCACACATACTAATATTATGAAGTGACCATAGTGACCCAAATTCTCCCAAGTAGAAGTGAAGAATAACTGAGTTGTGCCCACAGGATGTCCCACAACTAGTTGCACTGAAGTCTGCAAGTGCACAAAAGCAAACTGCCCAAAGGTTGAGGTCAACACCAACAATGTAGAGGAACTAGTAGAAAAGTAAACAATTTGAAATACCACTGAATACATAGGAATCATGAGTATGGAAGTAGCTGAAAATCCGTCTCCTATGATCAAATCACATCTACCATCAATCCTCAACCTTAGTATGTTGTTCACAAACTCCCGACTTGGGTAAGTCTTGATTGTTTATGAAAAGTTCATGTTCAAGCTCAGGGGTAGAACATTTATGCAAAGTGGATTCAAGTTCATTACCTCGAGACACAAGTGCATCATTTTCAGCTTGACTAGGACTTGCTTGCATGTCCATCTTTTCATGTCTGGTGACATGATTATCTCCATTTGCTTGAACATCAGAAAAATAAATTTCATCTTTCTGATTTTTATCAACAACTTACTGAGACTGCGTGAACTAGAAATGAGTCGGCCTTCTATGTCTGCTTCATTTTCCTTGAAGAGAATAGCAAAATTATTGTCCTTGGATTCAGGATGCTCTGTTGTTGCCTTCGATGATGGTGCCTCAATAGCAAGCTTCTTTGGTGATGAAACTAACTTTTGTTGATTCCCACCAACAGGATTATGAACATTTGGAGAGGGTGCCCTTTGCACATCTTCATGAGGAACGAAGAACATACCTTGAGCTATTTGTTTTTTGAGGGCAAGCAACAAATTTGCTAACCTTTGCACTGCAGAATCCATATGTGTGATAGAAGAAAATGAATCAGAAGAAAGATATCTTTCTTCAAACCCGCTTGCTTCAATTCTTATCTGCCCAACAAGAATAAGATCATCTTCAATTTCAATTGCCAATGTCTGTGTAGCTGCAAGAGTAGCTGGAGTTGCTCTTCTCAATAGAAAACTGACATAAGGAATCTGAGCATTGACAAAGAAACTCTTCAAATTTGTAGTTGTAGGCTAAGCAATAGCTAGAATCCTTTGTGACAACTTGTTGAAATGAGGCCACAAATTCACGCATAGGTACATGAGATGCCTTCTTCAGCTGGGTGAGTTGGGCCAAAAAAGTGTGGGCATCTTCAGGAGGCTTGAATCTCTCTTCAAACTTGGCTATGAGAGTAGCCCAGTTTCTGATAGTTTGTGGTGGTCGATGGTAAACCCAGTCAATAGCCACACCTTGGAGAGTTTCCACGAACAACCTTACAGACACATCCTCATGTTCAACACCATGAACACCGCATGCAATATAAAAAGCAGCAATATGTTCATCAGGATGTTGTTGTCCATCACCAAAGAACTTGGGAAAATTCTTTCGTGAGCCATCAGGAAGAGCATGTAGAGGTAAAGCTAGATTCAACGGACCAAAAGCATTTCCCCAAGGACGTTGGACCATTTACATGTCCTTGGTAAAAGCTTGAAATCTACAAGAAATAAAAATACAAATGAATAATTACAATGAATAGGACACAGGTATACTTCAAACGAAAGCATGAGGCTCTCGAATGCGTATCGTGTCCCCAGCAGAGTCGCCAAAAACTGTTGGCTAAAATTTTGTAAGTCGCTGTGACCACAACTTACAAAACTGTGATTTTAGGCAACATTTCATGAGATTTCTCTCTCCTCTCAGCAATAGGGGAGGCTCCCTTCTTACCATAGGTGGCTTCAATAGGATTTTAACTGAAATTACAAAGAGTGGTCATCTAATCAATTCCTCTTTTTTCAAAAATGATTTACAAACATCTACAACTTTTAAATTAACAAAAAGATACATACTGCTATGATAATATCGGTGGCTCAGGGGTTGATGTAAGACTAAGAACAACACCAAGAGAAAACGATCTTCTTTATATTAGGTGGAATAGATACAGGAACCCAAAGTCTCTTGCGCTTATTCCAAATGGAGATTCTATAATCTGAATAAACAGTAAGGCGCAAAGTCTATTACTGGGAATTCACAAACTTAAATAAAAATACTTACAATTGAAGCACAAAGTCTTTCAGTTCCAAGTATTGCAGCCACTATCAATTATAGCAACTCTTCCTTCCAGCAACACAAACGGAATGAAAAGGCATTTAAGAGTGAAGATGATATAAAGAGTTTCAAAAAAGCAAATCAAACTCATTATGAGATGATTATTTGAGTTTGGTTGATTGTTCTTGGTGCTTGTGCAATTGAAACAAGGGCTTCAGTTTTAGCAGGGCATTGGAGATTGTCTAATCTTCATTGTTTAGCAGTTTTGAGGTTGTGAGAAAACAACCGAATTATTGCTTAAGGAAAGGCTTCATTCAGAGGTCTTCATTGTGCAGATTTGTGAAAGAAATATCAAGGGTTCGTGCATATATTTGATGCTTATTTGTTGCTGGCCTGTGGGTTATCATTGGCAGCCATTTCTGATCAGATTTCAAGCTTTAATCTTGCTGCTACAGTACACGTGAATAGTGATGCAACAATACCCATGAATAGTGACGCTACAGTAACCGGGAATGGTAATTGCTACAGTACCTTCCTCTTGGCAAAGGTTTCAGAGAATACTTATTTGCAGATCAGAAGTTTGAAGATGATTGTTGAAGAATATTTGATCGCAGGTTGTATGCCATTCTTCGGATTTGCCTAGCGTCCATGATAAGGGTTTACCATTGTCGCACTGATCTCTAGAATTGTTGATGCTGATTCTTTCATATCAGATTTACCAATATTTGACTTCAGTCATCTGGGTAAGAAGATTAAAGAATTTTCAGTCTTTGTTTGTAGAGCTGGAGTAAATATATTGAAATATTACATGTTATTGTGATCTAAAACAAAGTGTATCATACCTGATTGCATTGTTATCAGACCTGATATAGTGGCAATAAAATTTCATTTGAAGTTTGAATGTTCATTATTTGTTTATGCAAGTTATCGGTTATCATTTCTATGCATTGGTATATGTTTTTGTAATCGCAAAACCATTCAAATACAAGTGAAACAAACACACACATTTAGAAATCAGAATTTAAAGATAGCTTGCCAACCATTTGACAAAATGTCAAAAGGGCAAAATTGAGTCTTCAGGGGTAGAACCAACGCGGTTCCTACACTCACCTCCGTCTCTACTTAACTCATCCTCTCAATCAATCCTATCCGTTGATCTCCCGAAAAGCAACTCAATCATGGCCATCAGTTGATCCTCTATTTGAACCAATCAAATCTCCCATTTTCGACTAACCACATCTTCGATAGCATTTTCAAATCATCACATCAATTTAAGCTTCTGCAATTGCTTTGTGCACACTTAATTTTTGAGAGCATTTTGAATTGCTAAGAAGAACAGTGGAGGAATTGAGAACCGGATGCCTTATGTTTGCTGGTTTGATTTCATTTATGTGCATTTGATTTCGTATCTCTATTGGTAGATTAGCATTTCCAAATTTTCTTTGAAATTCGAGTTCATCGTTTCTCTTATGTTTCATTGCTTCTTTTCTAATTCCTTGGTCGACACATACAAAACTGTAATTTGAAGAATTTTTCAAATTAGAACAGCAGTTAAGTTGTTTTGTAAACTCTACATGTATCTACAACTAACAACACAAACCAAGGTGATTGAATTCTCATTAAATAGACCAGGGACTTTCATACTCAAGAACATAGTAGCTGACATGATGCAAACAAGAAATATGAGAGAAATGTTCTACAGCATCTTACTCCTCTATGTAGGAGGATGGAAGGTCTTCTGTATTACCCTGCCCGATATTAATGACTGAATCAACATTATTGAGGTTGTTGGGAAGCATGTTGATTGTTCAAGTGTTAATAGAAACAATAACGAGAAAAAAAACATGATAGGGTTACATAAGGCAACACAATTGACAAGGCTCAAAAGTATATGAAATTGAAAACCATGACAAAGAAGAATAAATAAAAAATGGAAAGATGGAATCCTCTCACCTTGCTCTTTGATGTTTATGGATCTTCAGTTCTTTCTTGAGATCATTTTTGACATGTCTAGCTGTTCATTTCTTTAATTCTTTCAATGTTATATTTTATAACTTATATGACAATTGTAAATCATGTATGTGTGGAAACATTGTACCACAAAGAGAGTCCTCTATCTCAAATTTACAATGATACAAACTAGCACTCATATGTAAAGCTGTGCCTATAACAGACCATAGTAAAGCCATACATAATAAAATTTGTATATTTCAATATAAAGTTTGCTATTCAGTGAGTGAAAACTACTGGAATATTTATTAAAACATAAGATAAGCAGGCAAAAATCAAATTGCTTCTAGTTTGGCAGACTCCTATTGCCATTCCATTTAACATTACTCACGGCATGACCATTGCACCAAGAAGAGAAATTGCTATTCCAATTGCTCCATGACTGCTTAATTTTGGTATAAACAGCCCTTCAATGACTTCGTGAATCAATATTTTTGAATATTTCATCTCTACAAAGAAACAGCTGGCTATGGTGAGGACCAGAAAGGATATAAATAGCTCCAACTTCCGCACCTGCACCAATAATAAGGTAATAATCTCAGAATTCTTCTCCCAATGCAGAATAGAAATATATTCAGATAATTATCTTGATCATCATGATTGTTTGGTGCACAGGGAATAATTGTGACAGAAAAATCCCTGGATCACTTTCAATCATATTATCATCAAGACACTTGATAAGTTTTCCCTATAAACTTTTTCTTACCAATTAAAACATTAAACCTAAACTAACAAGGCACTCACCCCATACTGCTGCAAGGCAAGAAAAATCAGAGTACTAAATCCCGCCAAGATAACTCCCAGCCACAGTGGAAGATGGAACAACATATTTAAGGCATACGCTGTCCCAATAACTGAAATATTCGAATTTTACAAACAAGAACTTGCACTGTAAGTCTTTTGGCAACATAAAAAAAACTTTGAGAGAAGAAAAAAGGCATATTGATTACAAAGTTTAATACATAGAAATAACCATGTGAAAAAAAATGTAATTATACATTAACATGGCACCTGTCCAGGTTCTATAACAGTGGAAGAGTACTAAAGCAAACGGTACAGAAAAAATAATCCTAGAATACAAAATAACCAATTTTAATATTCAGTAAAAAGTTATAACCTTCTGGAATATCACTAGCAACAACAGCCAGTTCAGCTAGTACCCAGAGTATATAGTTGATTTCTGCAGGATATTCTGCTCGACAATGTTCAGCTAAATGTTTACCTGCATGTTTGCAATTTACAGAAAATTCTAATCAGAATTCCATTGTGAAATCAACTGTAACTGAATCAATTAAAAGATTAAAATTATTAATGGTATTTACTATTAATCATCGCTAATCCTCCAAAAGAACAAAATGAAAAAAAGGCTGAAAAGCAAAGTAAATAAACTAAAAAGTGGCACTCACCAGTCACAACTCCTAAATTTGAAGCTAGTGATTGGATCAGAGCCCCAGATATAGTAGCCAGTAAAAGTACCCAAAGAAGCTGCAAGACCAGGTTTTAAAAATCAACAACAGACATTGGTATCTCTTTTCTATTCAAGAAGTCTAAACATTGGTATACAAACAAGTAAAGTCTTCAGAATTAATAGAATTTTAGAATAAAGAACCTACTGTGGAGCTTTAAATTTTACCTAAGAGCCATAATACAAATCCTAGTTTATCTTTTTAAAAAGAATGGAGTTTAGGACAGATCCATAGATACACTAGATTAAATGAAGTAAATGGTTGATTATTTGACAATCCGAAATTGAGGAAACTAGAAGACCCAATTAAAATGGTTTTCAACTTTTCACAATTAAAATGGTTTTCAACTTTTCACAAAATAAATTTTGAAGACAACCAAATCTTATTCAAGAAGAATCACTATTTTTTGGTGGTCTATTATCTTTGTAAAAGTATCTAAACGACTAATGCTATTAAATGCTTACCTGATAAGGTTTTATAATTAATGTCATTAAGACTATAGCAACTACAGTAGTTTTACAATTTACTAATTTTGGCAACAAATCTATTCAATATGTACCTTAAATCAGTTTGAAAAAATCACGCCAGATGGACCATACACCATTGCAATGTATATGGCACAAGCTTTCCTATATATACACCAGCCAAGATGTCAATGCCATTGCTCAAAAGTGAGAGTGTGAGGCCACCACTACCACGAGCACAAGATGACGAGTAGAGCAGAATCACACAAAGCTATTTGATCTAAAGAATACACAAGTGACCCCTCAATAAGGAAATTACAGATAGACAAGTCTGTATGTGAATGGCATTCCATCCAGAGGTGGCTTCCATTGAGCAACTCAGCAATCTAGATGATGGGCTTTGATACCATAATATTTTTACAGCAGCACACTAATAATCATAGTTTTGTATCCACCATACTAAATTGTTCTAACCATTACATTTATAAAGGTCTTGAAATAAACACAAACTGAGCACTAATAATAGTTTTACAACAGACCTCACTTTCCATTTAGAAACCAATTTCAGCTTCTCAAGCCTTGAGCTTCCATCAACCTCACTTGATCTTTATTTTTTGAACCTCAATTGTAACATCTAATCACTAGGAGCTGCATCTTTACTTATTTCTAGTAGTCTTGATTTTTCCCTTCATCGCAATATATTAGTTCTAACTTCTTCTATTATCCTTTGCAAGAATCAAAGTGCTCCCAACGAAATTTCCCCCCCCGACGCGGCGAAACTCATCCCGTCAAGAGTTCTTCCCGATGCGGCAAAACTCATCCTGTCGACTGTTCTTCCAGACGCAGCGACATGATCTAACCTGTCACGATGAACGTTTGAGCACAGATAATTGACGACGGCAATGATCTGACAGACGTTTAAATGGATGTATCGCGGATCCAACTAGATTTGTTTTGCTTGCTTGCTATGATTTTCTACATGAAAACTCACCATGGATGAGGAAGCTTGTCATATCCCCTTAAAATGTCTCCAATTGAGACTATTAATTATTTCTTATTACTTAAATTCTATTAAACTAATAATAAATAATTAATAAATTTAATCAGTAATAAAGTATTTCATTAAGTTGATTATGAATAAAATATTAGTTTATTTAATAAACCAATTCAGTTTCAAAGGAAGTTAATGTTCGTACGGGAATTTCTACCCTTATAGAGGCATTGTCGAGCGGATGGAAGGGACGGGATATATATTTTCTATTATTAATTTTTTTGAGTTTCTCAGATTACAAACTCAAGGTGGAAGCCTGAGAATTCTCCATTTTCGGCAGTGAGAAACCTATCCTAGATGGTACGGGAAGATGGTGGATTGAAGTTCTATTAACAACGGCTCAACACTTGTACACAACCTTCGAAGAAGTGACTCTTCAGATTGAAACGGCAGTCAAGTGACACAGGAGATGATACGATACGAAGATCGACGATAGTCAAAAGAAGAGTCTATTGTTTCATGTGGTGACTGCGATTCAACGTTAGTATCTTTGGTATCGACCACGAGGGAGGCAGAAGGAGTGGACACACATGTTTCTCTTGGCCGATACATATACAAACTAGAGCACGGGAACTGTGTATGAGTTGATGCGTCTGGTTGGTTGGCAGCTTGATAAGGAGGAAGTTCGACGCTGGCAATCAAGGAAGAGTCTACGGAATGAGCAGAAGACATCGAGACTTGAACAAAGTCGTTTGAAGGAGCTATCAATGACATAGATCAAAAGCCCGGTTGCTGTCCAAAACAGTGAAGCACCGGAAGAACATCCAGTTGGCAGAAGTTATTTACTTCAATTATCTACAGGTACATGATAATTCTTATTACTATCTGAGAATATATATTGACATAATCTGGCATTAAAATACCTGTAAAATAAACATGTATTCCGACTACAATAGAAAATTATCAATGAAATTTACTCTTTGTTGAATTCTGTATATGTAAGACTGAATTCTGGATTGAATCATTTGAATTAAATAATGAAAACTGCTTTTAAGTTTGAACCCTACACACTGAACTTGAAACCTTGGTTAAGCATGAGTCACACTTGACAAAACGTCAAACCAAACCAATCAAATTTGAGGAAAAATATGTCAGGGGATTTTACAAGGCTTAGACGCAAAGATGTTTGGATGCGATGATCTCTCTCCCTGTTGACTCTCATTTCTAAACACGTTCCGTTTTAAAAAGCACAATATATATTTCTCTTATTTTAAGAGCGTTGGAAGCTAGGGTTTCGAGAGTGTGTATGATTAATGAGAGCTTCTCTTCCTTCCCCCTGGCTTCTTGATTCAACAGCGTCTACTCTTACTCTGAACGGGAGCTAGGGTTTATGTCACCTATCCAGATTTCCTGCATTCTTCCTTTGAGATTTTCATATTTTCGGATAATAGATTTCCAAATTTTTGGATTTTCGAATTCCAAATTTTTGGATTTTTTGATTCCAGATTTCTAAGATTCTATGATTCTCTGCCATCTTGTAGATTCTGTGATTCTCTGCCATCTTGTAGATTCTGAATTTCTAAGATTTTCTGAGCAATTTGTCTATTGATCTTAGCTAATTCTGAGATCTGTGACATACCTTAAGGAGTTTTTCTGAGACGTTTGTTCTCCTCCTCTGAGATTTTTCGAATTTCTTTTAGTTTTTATGAGGAATTTCTTAGATTTTTTGAGTTTCGAAGATCTTTTGAGGTATTTAAATTTGCTTTCCCTAAGATTTCTGAGACATAACTATTGGAATTTTTATGAGATTCTCTGAGTCTGTCTGAGAGGTTTGCATTTTCTCCTTCCCCTATCTGCCATGGATCCATCGGATGTTCTTTCTCTTACTCCTCTGCATACATATCAGAGGAAAACAACAACAGACGTGGCACCTGCAAATTTACAGTTACGGGTTAGTAAATTGGAGGCAAAATTGATGAAGAGTAGGGAGAATGCACTAACAGAGCTAGGGGAGAGGGTCTGCAAGTTGGAGACAGAAAATAAAGTGTTGAAAGGTGAAGTACAGGTTGTATCCAGCAGGCTCTCCATCATCACACCAAAAAATAGCGAGCCCCGACAACTTCTCACAGCGCAAGGCGTTGTTAATCCTATCATTACCAAGTTGCAGGCAAAGCAATCGGAACTTGACAACAAGCAAAACTCGCTTAAACCAGAGACAGAGAGATAGTTGAAGTCATGGGCTTCAGTCTGTAAAGGTGGTGTAATGTCCCCATTTTTCTTGAGCATCAGAGTTTGAGGGATTAGCCTATTATTGTGACCCTCGTAGGCTAATTATTTTGGATAGAGGGTCTTCTGAGGTAGAGGTTTGGCTAATGGAGGTTCTTATCATCTCCACAATTTCGTATGTTCCAGTCTGGACTTCGTTTGGCTCATATTGGACTTCGTTTGGGCTTAATTTCATATACTTACTATTAATAGTAAGTATGAGGTTGATCAAGAAGGACCCTTTCTATTTTTGGAAAGTGCATTTGATCACGTGGGGAAATATTAGGTGTGACTCTTGATTCAGATGACATATTTAAAGGATAAGTAATTTGGGAGTTATTATTATTTGTGGCCAAATTATTATTTAATCATTAAATGTCTTATTATAAAGTTATAATTTCACTTAAGTTGAGGGTTGAGTCATCATTGGAAGGGGCCATTTATCCAATTAATTCATTGAAGACTAAGCCAAAGTATTAATTAAAGTATTGGAGTAAATGAATTATTAAAAGGAAAAGTATATCTATTTACCCCACATTGGCTGGAAAAGTGTGTGAATTCTCCCACAAAAGTTATAAAAGACTCACATGAGTTCTTTTTCATTATTCATATTTGCTATGTTTGTGTGGAAAAAAAATTGAAACAAAGGTTTCAGATTTTGAGCTTGAAGAATTGTGAATTCTTCCAAGTTATTTCAGCATAGTGAATTGGTGAAACGCCCAACGAATTGTGCAAAAGCTTTGGCTTCATCCAGAGGCCAAGAATGAATTTATTGTTGCAGAATTAAGGGTTTGAATGCTTCATTATTTACCAGGACAGTTTGCAGTGATAGAAGGAATTGGCAACCATTATTAATTAGATTTCAAAGGATTTATGAGCAGATTTGTGAAGTTTATTCAAGGGTTTCAAGACATCATACCTGAACTCAAATCAGCAAGTTCAAACATTGTTTGCTAAGTGTGACAAAATGTCAAGGCACTATTAAATCAAAAAATACAGTGATAAAGTTAGAACCAACAGGGGTTCTTACAGGTGGGGATACTCCTCTTGCTGGGGTTGAGGAATGGTCCGCTCCAAATTGGCTGAAGAAAGATTAAGATGAACAAGGGAACTCAATCTGAGGGTTTGTGGCCTTCCGCCCAGCACCACCGCATAAGCATTTCTTTGTGACCATTTTGAGGTTTTCGACATTTCCCTTGATAGGGTCTGGGTTGGATATGATTCCACCATGTTTCTACGATTTCACAATTCCTCGAACAAGCTACGCATGCTCAAGGCACGTAGGAAACTCTTCCCTCTACCCTCGAAGATTTTTCTCGAAAAGGATCTTACGAAATCCCAGGTCTTTGAACTTAAACAGGCTAGAGCTCTTCTAGCTACTGCACAAGGGACGACAAGTGGGTCGTAATCAGGAATCTTAGGGCAGTGATTCGAGACAGCTTTCCCCTTGGCTGGGAGAACAGACCCGCGACTACGGCTGCTAAATGACACTCCAAGCGTCGGGATGCAAAGGGTATTCCGACGGTTCATACGTTACAGGTTAGATGCTGGAGCTGCAATGGTTCAGTATGGTCCTTACCTTGTCTTCTTCTGGATGCTCTGGATTGCTCAGATTTGTTATTCCTCACTGAAACTCATAAGTGCCCTGTGCGACCACTTCCTATGTTTGCTGGTTTTCATTGGATTTCAGCTTTCAGGAATGAGACTAGGAGATCTTGTGGGGTCTGTGGTTCAGGAGGGGTTTCTTGCCTTGTTAGAGACCGACTTCGTGGTTTGGTTTATGTTGTCTTATCGGACACATCTGCTAGATTCATGTGGGTCCAATTATGTCGTACGGCCGCACGGGTTAGAGACATCTTCTTTGGGGTTTGTTACTTTCTGTGGTGTCATCCCCCTATGCCATACACAGTGGCCCTAAAGGGGACCCCTTCTCTTACCTTTATGACAGCATCACTCACTTCTCTACAGTTGGGGAAGTTCTCCTTGGGGACTTCAATGCCAAGACGCAGATAGCACAGACTCCCCTTCACAACAAGGCGGTTGACTCTCTATGCATTGAGGATTTGGATCCAGTTCTTATGGGGTTACACAGGCTTTCCAAGGATGAGGATGGTCCCCTGACCAAATATGGCAGACATCCTATACAGCTCAGTGAGTCTTTGGATCTAGTTGTACTTAACGAGCTATCGTGTTTCCCTGGATCACACTTATTCACATGCAGGCCTCACGGTGGTGGCGCTAGCGTAGTGGATTACGCTCTATCCCAACAGTCTTTCATCCCCTCCATTAGCCACTTCTTTGTAACCCCCTCCCTCTAGCCGACCATGCGTTGCTTCATCTCTCCATCGCTTGCACCCCCTTACTCCCCTCCCCCCCACCTCTCCCA
>MU227821.1:360627-373566 GCA_018584345.1 Thuja plicata
TAAATTAAGGAGATATATCCATTGAGTATACATTGCAAAGCTAGATCCCATCATCATCATGGCAAGAATCTGATATCCTTGAATGAATAACGTAAGCCCGCCGACGTGATTAACCAGCAAATCACATTATTATAACTGAGTTAGGATCCACAAGTGTAAGGAACCTTGGAGTTTTTCTTATGTCCTTCATGAGTAATAACTTTTCAAGAGAGGGTTGAGTGTTTGATATCCTGTATCAAGTGTTTAAATCCTATATGTTATGTAGTGGTACAAAACTAACATCAACAGGGAGGTGGAGTCTGAGGACCACTTCATCTTTCGTTGCTCTCTATATTACAAGATTAGGGGGAGGTTCTATTGCCTCTTTAAGGAGGCGGGGTCGCTGCCCACCTTCTTTAGATATACGGACCAGAGATGCCTTGCTCTTTACTTCCAAGAAGCCCTTGGGCTTCAGGACCACACACTTTAGTGCCAGCATCCGGAGACACCTCCGCCTTGTCATCTCATTACTTCCTTCTTCACAGGGACTCATTCAATGCACGGTCGCAAGCGTCAGCTTGGGCCCACCACTTATTCCAGATCAGTGAGACCCAGAACGGGCTCTTTCCGACAGCAGTCATTCTCATCCAGGGTCACTCTGAGGCAGCCCATGAGTCTGATTGATCCCATTGCTTATCCTTTCGTTTGGAAGTTCTTCACAGCAGTTCAAAACCCTTAATTGGGGTCGGAAGGATCACTTTTCTTCTCCATTGGACCCTTCTTTTTGTTGTTGTTTTTATTTCATTAGTTGCTTTCTTCTTTGGGCATCGTTTGGTGTCCCTGCTATGGGTTGGACCCTTTTTGATGTACTTGACAGTCCCTTTGACCCTTTGTGGTCTTTTGTGGACATTAATAGATTTACCTTATCTTATCTTATCTTATCCGAGGGTATTTTTTTCATCTAGTTTTTGGCAATGGAAACCCTGATCAACCAATCTACTAGTTTCTGATTATTTCCTCTTGCTTGAACAAATTGTGGGGATAAGAGCTCTTCACCTAAATCAACCAGCCAGAATGACTCTTCCTCAAATGTGAATTCCTTCGCTATCTAAGGCTATTTTAGAATGTCTTTGCCTTCAGGCTTCATACTCATCAAAGTAATGTGTCCAAAACTCTTCAGCCTCGAGTATGTCTGCAAACGTGGTCCAAAGTCCCCTAACCATTATGGCATGGGAGTCAAAACATCTACTCTTGCATTAGAATTTGAGGTTGAAGTTAAACAATTCAGTGCCCATGATATTGGCATCAATAGCATTTGCACCTCTATATGGCCCTATCTAATTTGGAAAATTAGGCCCCAACTTGTGCTTCTTTCTACATTCCTTACGAATAACTAACAGTACCTACAATATTTCCACCAAAAGAATCTAATCAATTTGGTATTTCTAATCACTTGGGTATTGTGAAAGCTTGTAAATTTAAACAAATCTGCAAATTCTATTGTAGGTGAAGTAGAGATTTGATGAACCAACCAACAACTCCATGATAAACATTCTTGCTTGATCTAGAACCAAACATGGTTTTCATTACCTATGTTCCTAACTACTAGCATGATAAAGCCATCATTGTCTCTTTTAAAAATGTTTCCTCCCTTCTCTATACTCCAATTGTGGGTGCTTCAATAAAAGGTGTCTTTATGTTTTAACTTTCCCCACCCTAGTAAATGCATTTTCCTGTACCAAATAATAGATTAGATATGATACCATGTGGAAAGCTCTAGTATCAAAAAACTTCATCAGCTGAGAATGAATAGAGTTGCTCATCAAATGAGCCTAACCGGTGCATTTTCTTCTGTCACAAATAAGGTTGTTAATATAAAACATCCAATGTTCGAAAATTTTTGCTTCGACTTGGCCTGTCAGCCTATTAAGCATGGTAATCATAAGATTGAGTTCTCTAAAATCACTTCAATAACAATAATGGTGAAAAAGGAATAGGTTTCACTAGTTTACGCACTCAAACTAGGAACTAGGCCTATTTGCCTCTTCTAGATTACATTAGGAAGGAGAATAGATCCACTTCGCTCAATCTCAAATATGATTGAAAAGGATTGGGCACAAGGTGGATTGAATAGTCCTTGATTCTTGGGGTTTGAAAATGAATTATTTAAAGGTGTGAGTTGGATGCTAGATCTAGGGCCAAAGGCATGAAATTGATATCAATTAACATACACAAAATGTCTCAGATCAGATATGCAAACATGTGATATAGATCTGGAAAGAGGAGGAAGACAGGAACCTATGTCTAGAATTTGAGCCTAAAAATGCCGATCGATGATGCTTCCCAGCACCCTTGACCTGGGACATTGAATGTAGGAGAAAGTTGTATTTTTGAGATCAAGATGTTACTCAAAATCTTCCCCGAAAATTTCATCAAATGTTGGACAATGTTGCCTCAAAACATCATTGACCCTGCTTTTACAAATCTACAAAAGGGGTTTTATAATCTACAAAAGGGGTTTTATAGGTCTCAATTTGCTTTACCATATTCCAGATTTGTGTCTTCAGAATCTGTCACATGCACATACAAAGAGAGAAGAGGTTGGTTGATAGGGGTTCACCTAGGTCAAACCCCAGCTTTGGAATTAACCTTAGACTTCAATTGAAAGCGTGCCTTACTAGATCTGAAATTGAATTTTGAAAATGAGGTGTTATACCTTGATGAATCTTCCTTGTGTTGAAGTCTTAATGAAGAGGTTGATGTTGACATGTAGAGTGACTTCATAATAGGTTGATCATAGATGCCATCTTGAATGCTTGAGATCTGAACTTTACTTCTTCAATGCCTTGTTGATATTTGATTGCTTGCTCAACTGAAATGCATATGAACATGATAATTGATGTGTGTGTTGATGTAGGATGATGATGTCTCAAATGAGGGGGTAAGGATTGCTTTTATACCTCTTCTCATGAATGTATTTGAATTTTTGAAGCAGGCCAACACGGAGGAGAAATTCTCGCCTACATATTCTAACCATTGGAGGGTCCAAAATTGGGCCCCTTTTGGCAAGTCAATGGCGCCCCAAAATGCCATTGACCAACCAATTAGGGCAAAGTCGAGGACCAATTGACCAAAGGCAGGTGAGGTTGCAAATTGAGTCAAATGCAAGCAGAATCAAACATGATCAGAGATGCAAGGCCTGAATGCTAAAATGAGGCCTAATTGAGAATGAAATTGTATAGGGATACAATTTATGATGCTACAAAAACATGCCATGGCAAGTGTGTAGGCCTCTTGGTCTCATTGAGTCATTTCTATGCAATTATGCTTTGGCAATCTTGTACATTATCATCCCACTAAAACTCACATTCTTCTAGATCAATCACCATTCAAATGTGTGTTTGAGTATTTCAACATCCAACCTACAAATGACTTGATTGTGAAAAAAGTACAATTCTTTCTAGCACTAGGCTTGTAGTGATGAGACATGCTATCAAAAATTCAAGGGGACAAATTGTGACAGGAAAGGAGGCAGCTTGAAAGAGTTCACTTCCCACCAATTTGACAATCAAACTACTCTTACCTCTAGTTCTTTCATCCAACTTCAAGTCAAAAATATACGTACGAATCAACATGGTATCTTGAACATGGTATGAGATGTTTGGTAAGCATGTTTCAGGTTACACAAATTCAAGGGGACAAATTGTGACAGGAAAGGAGGTAGCTTGAAAGAGTCCACTTCCCACCAATTTGACAATCAAACTACTCTTACCTCTAGTTCTTTCATCCAACTTCAAGTCAAAAATATACATACGAATCAACATGGTATCTTGAACATGGTATGAGATGTTTGGTAAGCATGTTTCAGGTTACACAATAAATACATGTAATTCCATCTTTGAAAGTTACTTCTTCTTGCTCTCCATGGATTTTAACTATATGAAATTTTGAAAAGGAGACTCCATTGTTTTCTGTGAGATCAGAACTTTGGGAGAAGGAAATTGATATGATAGCAATAACCAATAGAAAAATTTGAAGGGCTAGCTGATGTAGATGCTTGGAAACTCTTTGTAATAGCTTCCTTTCAAGAAATTTTCCCACCTTGGTGCCAGAGACCAGACTTTATACCTTCAATAACAAAGAAAGAGGACTTCTTTCTACTTATGAACAGCAGATGCAAAACATGTTGGCACTTTGGAATGAATTAGAAATTATTTAAATAGGCTTTCATAGTTTCAACTCTTGCTCTCTTTCTTAAAAAGGTTGATTGGGATAAGGGCACCATCCATTTGAGTGATTTTTTTTTTTAAAACATGACACTGGGTATTTCATTTTTCTTAGCCGGCTTGACTTCTTTATTCATACTTTTTAGGTGGCAGCACCAAGCGAAAATGGTGACTTTCCTTCTGTTTTCAATTTCTTTTAGATTGGACATGGTTTTATAACATGTTAGCCAGTTTGAGTCACACTTATGCACTGACATTGCCAGGCTGAATGTAATGAGCCTGTCCGGTACTGACTCAATGCTTCTAAGACAATTTTCTATCCGGATAGAATTGTAATTGGAAATGGATTGTTTGTATTTAAATTCCAAGCAAATATATATTTATTGTGCGCATAAAATCAAACATTTAATTCTAAGATCATAACCTTTCCATCACAGATTAAATTTATTGTTGTTTTGACAACTCAATACATAAGAAAAAGCACCTGGTTTATAATCTGCAATTTTCCCATGCTGGCTGGAACTATGTGGACGCTGAAGATTGTCTTCTCCTTGCGCGCGGTTGCTTAATGACTCTGCAAACAACAGAGATGAAGAGCCGTGAGCTGGTAATAGTCATGCCACTGCTGGGAAAGGGTGCCACGATTTACTTCTTTACCACCCGCGGCTGCTACTAACATTCGCACGGCTGGCTTAGGGAAAACACGGGTTGCATGTGGAGTGCGGATTGACGCCAAACTCACCCAGCTGTCACCAATATGCTGAGTGTAACCCGTAATGAATGAAGAAAGAACACTGTATGCTGCAGAGATGTCTACGCCTAGCTATTAATCCCTCTCTTGCCTGTAACAAGATCGACCTCTTATGCAGGTCTCAATTCGACAATCTTCCATTTCTAGAATTCAGAACTTTCTCCAATTCGCATACAACAGCACAAAGGAGATGCAATTGATTATACAACAGCAATCAATTTGCAGATTAACTTCAGAAGAATCAGTCTTCTAGAAAACTAATATACTTCAGCAAGGGCACAAATTTCAGAATAATCGGGAACAATTCCCAAAGACCAATTTTAATATAAAATATTCGATCGATACAATCCCAATGAAATGAGCTCATATTTATAATCCATCCTTGGCCACAGTTTCCCAAAAAGAGTTTCAGTTCACAGCTCTTTTAATTAACAACTTCTAATATATTATAAAAATAAAGTGTTATTAAAATAATGTGGCTTTATTATTAATTAATATTTTATAAATATTAATTAATAAATATGAACTCATGCGATAAATCCCGCATCCATTGCTGATCATGCCAGACTGACATAGCCATCCACTGTACTGCCAAAAATAGACTTACTATAAATAGTAAGTCCCCAGCCAAAGAACTACACAAACTGAATATCGTCTGGAATACTGACCATTGCCAATATTGCTATGCCATAGATGGAAACTGACCAAACTCACTTACTAAAAATAGCAAGTCTGCCAACTGGGACCCTCAAAACCAGGCATCAGCTCACGAGGGTCACGATGATGAGTTGATCAAGCCACTGCCAATACCTGCTAAAAAGGGGGTCATCACAATGAAAGCAGAACTTTTACTTCCTTTCATTAACTTCCTCAGTTGCATTTTTCTTCAAGCTTTGCCACCGAAAACTTAAGCAAAATTCATTACTTTGGTCCATGCATTGTTGCAATTTTTATAAGATATCACCACTCAAACCACCATTTTTCTCATGGCAAAGCTGCTTCAAAAATATGATTTAGCTTGTATGTTTACCTTTGAAGTTGGTACTATGTTATCAAATGTCGGCCAGGTTTTTTATTGGTGCAACCACACAAAAAGTGCAACATTCACAAATACTTACATGCATTTTCTCCTTATCGCAATTTTCCCATTTCTCTACCACTTGCACATATGTGTGACTGCTTATCTTTATTGGTTGGGCAGAGTTTTAGATTCGTGTTTGCCAATCTCCAATCACTCAGGCACACTTCACATGTGGTTTTGCCACTTTGCTCACCATTATAAAGTTGCACTCGGCTTTGTGAGTCCGTATTTCCTTCATTAGTTTGTAAAGACACTACTTAGATGGCATGCTAAAGTGTTTTTCCTAACTCATTTTTATGCGCTTCAGCCCTCCATCTTTTTTCACTTTGTGCCAGCACCATCAAGCTATCAAAAATTGGATCATCTTCATTCGGCATTCTTCACCTATCAGCAATCTAGAATCATTATTGGTGGACAAAGTAAAAGCCAATCCTAACATCTTTGCAATTTGACAAGAAGGATAACCTGACTAATAGTGACTAACATAATTTGACTACAAGAAAAATTTTGTAGGGGTACCAACAATCCACAAGGGTTACATTAGGGAATGAATAGATATCTTTAGTTATATGTTTTTGAACTAATGATGGCTTCTAGGGAAGGGAACATAAAGAAACAAGTCAAACTTTTCCGACGAAGATCTATTAACAAAATAGAATTGCAATCAAAGGAATCGACCACCTAACCCCCAAGAAGGCGAATCTCTATAATTAAAGGGAATGGTCACCCCCAATCAAGTAGAGCCACAACTTAGGTTCAAGAGAAGAGGATTTGGAACAGTTTAGAACTAACTAGAAATATTAACAAGTTGAGGCAGCAAGCAGGAACAACACCTCTAGCCCACAAGATAAAGATGTACACAGTAACAAAAACTTGGATGTGGTGAGCATACCCAAAACACCCTATTGTCAAAAATCTAGGAGGCTTTGTGCAAGGGTGCGATTGAAAAGGAAAAATTTGACAAAATTTGAGTAAGCAAAGAAACAAGACTCTAACGCCAACTGAAATAAGTTAATAACCCTCTAAATAGGCACAAAAAAAGTTAGAAAGAAAAATAAACAACAAAGAGGAACAATGGAGATAGCTGACAAAACTTATATTGCACTCTTCACTACTTTGGATTAAATAAATACACAATTATGAGAATATGTGCTAGCTAGACAAGAGTAGGGACATATAGAAAGAGGAAGTAAAAAGAAAAAGGAAAATGTAAAAAGGCTAAAAGATTAGCTAATTATAAATATTGGTGTAATTAAATATTCCTAATTACACTTAAGCTTACTTAGGATAATGCATTCATAGTAGTTTGCATGTGACACACCTAGGAGTTTGCATCTTATTTTAGCACATGGCGTAAGAGAAATTCCACTTTAGATGGTGATAGTTGTTATCTCATTCCACTTTATGTGTGAGATCCACCTTTAGTGCATTTATCATATTATCATCCTCACATTGTTGCACATACTTCATTGCACAATGGAGAATGATCCACCTTTGGTGGATATGTGATCCACCTACTATGGTTGATAGGTTATCTCTTGCTCATCTCCTACTTATCATGCATTGCTTATATATTCAGGCACATCTACATTGTATTCAATGGGCTTTATTCTATTATTGATCATTCTTGAATCCAGTCAATTAAGGATCATATCATTTGCCTATCTTTCTTGTGCTATTCATTGAGCTTCTAGATCTTGGCATATTCTTTCATTGCATTAGGCAAATTCTTAAAGCTTGATGCAAAACTCTTACATGGTATCAGAGCCATAGGAGCGCCATTGATTAGCCATCAGTGGAGAAATTATGTTGCTTGGAGGAGAGAAAATTTGAAGATCTCGGGAGCAACATCTTGTGGGGGGCTCCTACACCAAATTTGACTTCACCATTGTGTCCGGGTAGTTGTTTTAGTAAATTTTGAATATAAATTTGGCTATATTTGGTGAAAGTTGTTTTTGTGGCAAAACAATTTTGGCAGACCGAGCCATATGACCCAATCTGCCCATTATTGATACGATTTTTTCTGAAAAATTAAAAACATTGTTTTTGGACCTGGGATTATTTTATTTTCTGTCAAAACTTGTGTCTGCGTATACGCCCCTGCATTTGTCATTATATCTACAGGTGGTATTCTTTCAGAGTTGACAAAGAGTGTGTTGCACTCAAATCCCAGCGAGAACAAACCTCATTGGCAACTCCATTTTCTTTGTTGTCGGCGTATTTTTGTATCAAAGCACTTCTTTCCCCAATACGTCGGGAATGGGGACTAAAGTCCCACACCTCCCTCAACGCCATGGCCCCAACGACCTCCTCGGTCAAACTTCGGGCATTTCCATCCCCTTGCAATCTTGGCGGCTTCCCCCAAATCTTACGCAGAAGATCCTATTTTGTTGCAGACCCCAGCACTGCGGTTTTCAACACGAGGGGCATTTGTTCCGGAGTATCTTTCTCCGGCCATCTTTCTTAGTGCCCGGTGTATGCACCCTAAAATGGTCGCCTAGCCTATGGGCCCCATTTATCATTTTATCAATTTATCAAATTCTTGAATCAATGTTTTGCAACATTTTCAATTCAAATTAATTTCCTTGATCAAATCGTAATTAATTCAATTATTTCAATATTTCCCAAGGTTTGATCATTTTTATTTAATTAAAAAATTTAATCTCCCTTTTAATTAAATAAATTCATCTTATTTAATTAAAAGATTTAATCTCCCTTTTAATTAAATTCATCTTATTTATTTAAATTAAATTCCTCCCATTTAATTAAATAAAATTCTTCTCATTTATTTAATTAAAAGAAAACCCCTCTTTTAATTAAATAAATAAAAATCCCCACTTAAAGCACTTTATTTGATGAAAAATGAAATAAATTAAATAAAAAGTAAATATAATCCATTTTTCTTCACATCTTCCTAAGTGGTGGGGCTTTTGCCTCTTAATCATAGCCTTTGATTTTTGCCTCTTAATCTCAACCGTTCACTTTCCTTTAAAAGGAGACCTCTCCTTCTCATTCATAGATCATTTTTTTCATAGTATTGTTATGTTGTAGGTTTGGAGAGCAATTTTGGAGGAGGATTTGAGCACTCAAGCTTGGATATTGCAACTTCTCTTTTCTTGTCTTCTTCTTGCATCCATGGCTACTCATGTAGATTAGATTCATATTAGATTAGCTTGCATATTTCCTTTCATAGATTAATCATGCATTGTTATCATTTAAATTAATTTTCTTTCATGCATTGCAATCATATAGAGTAGATCTCATTTTCATGCATTGAATCTCTCATTTCATGGTGTACTTGCATGGGCACAACTAGGTCAATCTGAGGGCCTTCATCACACACCTTTGCACTCTATGACTAGAGAGCTATGAGTCGATATTTGAGGCCTCATTCTTGAGCAACCTTGGATGGAATGACCCATAGAAGTGTGACACATTTTCATCACACATTTTTGGCGCCCACTGTGGGGCAGAAGATTCGTTTTCTGTCACATAGCTATTTTTAGTCATTTATTTTCGGATTTCCGTATTTTCCATCTTTTCCGTACTGTTTTTTTTCTGCAGGGAAATCTCACGCGACATTTTGCAGCTTTACAGGCAAACTTTTGCTGGATTTTGCGTTTCGTCACGCGGCTCTATGTGAATTTTCACGCGGCTCTGTGCGAATCTTCGCACGACATTTGACACCAGGCTCTGTGATCTGTTACTATTTACCGGTTTCTGCATTTTTTTGCTATCTGTGTGTTTCTTCTCGCGAGATTCTGAGAATCTTCACGCGGCTATCTGTGAATCTTCGCACGGCACTCTGAGAATCTTCGCGCGAGATTTCGTACCAGAGATCTATTTTTCATTGCTATATTTATATATCTCTGTTTTTCTTGCTAACCACTAATGTTTACTGTTTCTGGTGGTTTGTGATTTGTTGTTGCTGTTGTTGTTGCTGATATGGACTTGCTTGGATAAACAACAAAACGATTCACGTTGCATTGGATTTGAGGTATTTTGTTGGACTCTATAACATTTGGATTTTGGAAATAAAATGAACATCTCATGTGTTTAGCTTGAGTGTTTCTTGCTTTCATAGATCACATTTCCAATTGGTGCCCTAAAAATGGACCTAGATTTGCTTTCTTGCATATATGTTTCACATAGTAATTAGGCCCTATGAACACTATTTGTGGCGATCTTGAGAGAATGGGATTCATTCGCTTATCTTACATGCGAAGCTCTTCTTGACGATAGATCCCCTTGTAGGTAGGGAGGGATTTGTTTTTATCTCATTGGTCAACTTGGTTTGGGCTTCAACTTTTGGCGATACTTTCTTTGGGGAGATTGGTGTCATTGGTTGTTGTGTGAACCTTGAATGAGGTGATTTCAAATTAGTGGGTCAATTAATCATGTTTGCTATGTTTGGGTGAGGTGAAGAGGCTAGAGGATTATGCTCTTTTCCCTTTTGGGAGAATCAGAAACTTGGAACCCTTGAATCCAAACCAAGTCTCCATGTGGTCCATATTGTGAGTCTGCCTTGTTAGAGAGGGTTAACCGTAGTGGACACTCCCTTTATTGGGTAAACCATGTGGACGGAACCTCAAGTGGTAATAGCCATTTTCGCCATGGTAGCAACAATCGCTATATAAATGTCCTTGTGGAAGAAATCTCCACGGGTGTAGTTTCTTGTGGGTTGTCAGATCTCCTCAGCAGCTCCTGATTGATTAAATTATCAGACTGTCAAAACATCGATGCGCCGGGATTGGATTTCACCCACTTGAGATTGCAAAAGTTGCAGAGTCAAGCAATTACTAAGAGCCATAATGCAACCAACTTTTTCTTTTCTAGGACTATGTGCGTGATTGAAAAACATTTTGAGAACATACACAAGTAGCATTCTTATGAAGTAAAAATACTATGACACTATCCATGTTCATGTGCAAGGTTGTTTTGTCCCTTGCTCATTGTTTGAAGACAATTGGTTGCTTGAACTCCCTGATTGTTGTATTGCGTGTCTGATTCATGATAAAATCTGTTCATGCATCTAGTTGGTTAGTTAAAACAATAGAAATCTGAGTTTTGTGTCCTTTCCTCGCGCGAGAAAACTGTTTCTTCGCGTCGTTCGCTGTGTTTCCTCGCGCGGCTATCTGAGAATCCTCGCGCGATATCTTGTCAGTTTGATGTCCTCATGTTTCACCAGTCTGAGTTTCCTCGCGCGCCTGTGCATTTTGTCGTGCGGTCCCCTGCAAATCCTCCCGCGAGAGAGCGTTATGTCGCGCAAAACTGTCTGCCAGTGAGCTGTTTTCTGTCATTTTTGCGCTTGTTTAACCTGTTGTCCTATCATTTTCCCAGTTTCCTTGGTTGGTCCTGGTCAGATTGGATTATTTATGAAAACTTCAATGGATTTCCCCAAAAAGTGCTATGACATGTTGCTCAACGTCTAAATGAACTTAAATGGTATCAATTTGCACAAAATGACTCTTGGTCTTCTTTCTTCCATATCACCCATGTCTTCCTAGTCTTCCATTTCCATTCTTCTCTTCTTCTTTCACGCTTCTTCCTCTTCTTCCTACGATCTTCACGTATTCTTGTTTCTTTTCCTCTTATTATCTAGTCTACCTTCTTCTATTTATCTCTTCTTTCTCCCATGCTTGATTACTCCTCTTCCAGAACCATGGATTTTCGCTATCTTCTTAAACGTCTCTTGACAATGGATGACCTCGAACTCATTGATCAATTCATGATATATTGTTCCTCCAATGATCCTTCTAGACGTTACATGAGTGATGAATCCATAGCGAAAATAAGACAAAAATCAAATGAATCAGATGTCTTTGGCAGAATCATAGACATAATCTTGTCACAATCTCCTTCTTCCAAACATCTTTCATCTTCTAATTCTGCTCATCATTCCTCATCATCCAAATCTTCTTCCTCTACTAGGTCTTCACTTTCCTCTTCTTCATGATCTCATTCTTCTTCTACTTCTCCCAAGAGTCATACTTCTCTTTTCAAGACATACCATAATGAGCAACGTGATGATCCTTATGATACCTCTTCCACGAAGAGTGACACACCCATTTTTGATGACTATGATGATGGCTATTATGATGAAATACATAGTCATACTCCTGACACCTCTATTCCTAAGAGTCCTTGTCGTGTGCTCGTGCTTACTAGTGATGGGGGTTCACATTGGAGAGATTGTGATGGTGATCCATATGACTGATTTTGAAAGAGAATTTGATGATTTTTATGAACAATACTTCGATGATACATTTGAGGAAGAGAAAGCTTTCCGCGCTAATTATAAACGTAGCTACTACAAGAATTCCTCCTCCAAGGATTCTCATGCTGAAAATAAAGATTGTACTCTCAAGCAAGATCATGTTAATGTTGAACCGTTGTTTTGTGATCATTCCGTTCCATCCTCTACTTCCTCCAATACCCATACATCTCCTAAAGTTGCCAAATCTTCCACAAATCCTTCATCCAACAAAGGTCCTAATGCTTTTCATGTCGTTCCCTATAGTTATCCTCAAGGGCTACCTCTTAAAGAAACTCAAGCTAACCTTCACTTGGCTACAAATACTTTCAATAATGCTAAACCTAAAGAGCCTAAGCCTTTACATGCTATAATGCCTACTTCAGCTAATCCTTCCCCATCTCTTCCCAAGTCTCCCATACAATTCCAACATGCTTCCTTGTGCTTAGAAGTGGCTCCATGTCAAGAGGACTCTAAAAATGATAAAGAAAAGAACATAAAGAAAGATAAAGATCAAGAAATCTCCATGTCATCCAATCCTCTTTATGATGTCTCTTATCCGCGTCATGGTTCTTTTGATCCCTTACGCCCTTTCTCATTCATTCCACCATGTCTTAAGTCTTCTCCTAAGCAAGATCAAGTTACTACT
>MU227821.1:377238-402649 GCA_018584345.1 Thuja plicata
TGTCAATTACTTACAAACAACGGTGTTGATGTCTGTGTTGTTTTGTGATCCCAAATCGATCTCACACTTCAACTGCATTCTTTGACTACATGTGTTTCCAGAATGATCACACATTAGTCAAAGAGGGCAAATGTATGCACCCTAAAATGGTCGCCTAGACTATAGGCCCCATTTATCATTTTATCAATTTATCAAATTCCTGAATCAATGTTTTGCAACATTTTCAATTCAAATTAGTTTCCTTGATCAAATCGTAATTAATTCAATTATTTCAATATTTCCTAAGGTTTGATCATTTTTATTTAATTAAAAGATTTAATCTCCCTTTTAATTAAATAAATTCATCTTATTTAATTAAAAGATTTAATCTCCCTTTTAATTAAATAAAATTCCTCTTATTTAATTAAAAGATTTAATCTCCCTTTTAATTAAATTCATCTAATTTAATTAAATTAAATTCCTCCGATTTAATTAAATAAAATTCTTCTCATTTATTTAATTAAAAGAAAACCCCTCTTTTAATTAAATAAATAAAAATTCCCACTTAAAGCACTTTATTTGATGAAAAATGAAATAAATTAAATAAAAAATAAATAAAATCCCTTTTTTCTTCACATCTTCCTAAGTGGTGGGCTTTTTGCCTCTTAATCATAGCCTTTGATTTTTGCCTCTTAATCTCAACCGTTCACTTTCCTTTAAAAGGAGACCTCTCCTTCTCATTCATAGATCATCTTTTTCATAGTATTGTTATGCTGCAGGTTTGGAGAGCAATTTTGGAGGAGGATTTGAGCACTCAAGTTTGGATATTGCAACTTCTCTTTCTTGTCTTCTTCTTGCATCCATGGCTACTCATGTAGATTAGATTCATATTAGATTAGCTTGCATATTTCCTTTCATAGATTAATCATGCATTGTTATCATTTAAATTAATTTCCTTTCATGCATTGCAATCATATAGAGTAGATCTCATTTTCATGCATTAAATCTCTCATTTCATGGTGTACTTGCATGGGCACAACTAGGTCAATCTGAGGGCCTTTATCACACACCTTTGCACTCCATGACTAGAGAGCTATGAGTCGATATTTGAGGCCTCATTCTTGAGCAACCTTGGATGGAATGACCCATAGAAGTGTGACACATTTTCATCACACACCCGGCTCCTCTACCCCGACATCTCTGTTCTCCGCCCCTCCGGCGATCTCCGTTCTCAGCCCCTCTGTGCAAACAGTTTGGCAACGAACTTCTGCAGTGTCCCTTCACACGCCCCCTTCGCCCATCCGCAACCCCTCACACACGGGAGCCACAACCATCATGCATCTACAACGTAGATTAATCCCACAGCGGCGACTAAAACGACAGACCCGAGGAGCACGCCACGTAATCTCTGCTTGACACATCAGCACAGGATACTGCCCCATCATCGCACAGGTGGACGAGTTCTATTTTGCCACATAGTGCCACATCATCTACAGATACAAAATCAACTTGGTATTTTTCTCTGACGCAAATTTTCAAGGGATTAAATTTGAAGCCCGTCTTTCCATCCCATTCCAAGTTTTTTATTTTTATTTGACGGTCATTTAACTGTCAATTTTAAGATGGAAGTTTTTTTGCAATCATGGATCTAAATTTGACAGCCATATGAACTTCATTTATGGGTGTTTTTCTTTTGTTGTGACGGTCGTTTGACTGTCAAATTTAACCTAGTATATTGATGATGTCAACGCATTTTGAAGATTTGGGACCCCCTCACCATTGGCATTTTTTATTTTGGAGGCGAACTTCAAACTCCCATAACTTGGTCATTTCGAGGCCTTTATTGATGCAAGTTTTTTTATTTGGAGTATAATTTTGCGCTCTTTATTGTTGTGGAGTTATTTTTTGATTTTGATGGACAAAGTTTCCAGAATTTGCAGTTCTTGATGACAGTACCTGTCCATTCCTGATTTCGGCAATTTCTGAGGCTTCATTCAGGCTCTCATACAGACACATTTTCATGTGTCATTTTTTTTTAAAGTGCATGATTTTTCGTCGACTTTTCAAATTTGCTATCAGTTTGTAGCCATTGTGAGTGGACATAGCACTTTCAATGTTTGGTCTTTTTGGCCTATTTGGCACTTGCAATTGATTGGATCCTTGAGAGATCTTATGTCTTATTTGTTTGAGTCTTCTATAGCCTTATTTTGGCAGTTGTAATCATTGAAATCAGAAGTCCACTTTGCCTTGTTTTGTAAGTGGCAAGTGTACACACACTATATATAAAGTGCCAAAATCATCAAATTTTTTTTTTTTTGGGGGGGGGGGGGGGTTCTTTGAATGAGTGAATTTGGGGGGGTGTCTTGAGTGTCTCTTTGTCTCTTTTCATTTTGCATCATGGGTACTCCTAAATTTCCACTTTTAACTCCACATAACTATGCATCACGGAAAATTAAAGCATGGAGTAAGATGATGGAAAAAGGTTTAATTCAATATGTTGATGGAACCATAGTTGCACCAGCTAATCACAAAGTTGTTCCTAATGCTCAATTAGAATGGATTGGTAAAAATTATATAGCTCTTGGGACTTTGAGAAAGTATGTATCAGATGACCTTATCTTCCATATTGACCAATGTAAAACAGTCAAGGAAGGATGGGATAAGTTTGCTAGTTTGTATAGTCAAGTTGATGAAGAAAGGTGCTACAAGCTTTACAAGCTTGACAATAATCTCATGAATTTGGATCCCAAGGATTTTGGCACAATCCAAGATTATATCACTAAGGCACATGAGCTAAGAGCAATGATTAAGGATTGTGGAATTGACAAAAAGGATGAACAATTGATCTACAATTTGTTGGACAAACTTCTATCAAAATATTCAGCATTTGTTTCTACCTTTTGAACTCATAAGTTGACTATGGGTTCATCATATACCATGCCCTCATTTGATGCCTTCACAGAGATGTTGATGGTAGAGCAATCAAAGTTGATAAGCACGGGAATTCTCAAGTCTTCCAAGCCCAAGGCTTTGGTAGCAAATCAAGGGAATCAAGGAAGTCAAGGAAAGGGTTCCTCTAATAAGCAGAAAAAATGGAAGCCAAAACCACAACAAGAGAACAATGGAGCACAATCATCCTCTCCACAACAAGACAATTCTTCATCCTCTCCTAAAGGGAAATCATTTAAGGAGTTGCTTACTTGTGCATATTGCAAGAAGAATGGACATGATGAACATCATTTTTACAAAAAGGATATTGATGAATTGAAGAACCTTCTTAAGAAGAATCAAATCAGTCTACCTTCGAAAATGTCTACTTCAACATCTTCACAACATGCAGATTTTGATAAAGGAAAGGATCACTCTTATAGAAAAGATAAGGGGAAAGGACAAGCTTTCATTGCTACTTCAAGTCATGATTCAAGGAGATGGCTTCTAGATTCAGGGGCTTCTCATAATATGGCATCTTCACAGTCCATGTTTTCTTCATTTGAGCCTTGTCACATGCCACCAATTTTGATGGGCAATCATACTTACATGAATGTGATTGGGAAAGGAACCATTGATGTTGGGGAGAGAACCTTCAATAATGTGTTGTGTGTACCTCACTTGACCCATAATCTCCTTTCCATCTATCAAATCACTAATGGTGCAACAAGGAGGACTGTGAAATTCACTCTTGATTCAGTTATTGTTAGAGACTTGGAGAGTAGAGAGATCCTTGCTATAGGGGTGGTTGTTAATGCATCTCGGTTATATTCCTTTGTCGACTTTGTTCTTGATGGTGATAGTGATTCTTCAGATATTGATCACACTTTTAGAGTGGATTCAGATTTTGAGGAGTATTTTGGCTACTTGAACTTGGGTATTTGTCACATGTGATCAAGTTCTTGAGCCTTCCATTCCATCTCCTCTTATTGAGACTACATCTATTGTTGCTCCTGATGATGCTTACATTCCTACAGCCATGGATTCTTGTGATTTAGTGCAATAGGGTATTCATTGTCTTCCAGACAGAGCTTCATGGGATGACTTCTTGACAAACATTGTAGGTTTGTAAGTGGAGTCCTACATTGCAGATTTGGGAGTCACTATTGATGATATTCATCTTCTCTTTGATGAGGATGATCCTTCTTTAGTTGTTGCGAGGGAACACTCTGACCCTCATCTTCATTCTCCACTTGATCATTCTTTCGAGGTTGACATGATTGTGGATCATTTGATAAAGCAGTTGGAGGTCTCCTTATCTTCAGAGGAGACACTTGATTCTTTGACACATGTTCTACATTCGTCCTCATTCGATCCTGATATGTCCTTTTTGATAGTGTGGCCTAGTACACCTGATTTGGAAGGGACAACCTTCAGTATCAACATGGGGACACTCGAGCAAGTTTATGAGATTCCATACATTTTGAGGTTTCTTCCTATAGATTGGGGAAGCTTCATACAAGCACCTTTGATTTTATTTCTTCCTAAGGGGAGGAATGTTGTTCAGCACTCATGGAGCAATTTCTACATCGAGCCTCCAGCATCTACCATTGGTGTACATTCTACATTGAGGGGGGGCTACTTGGTCTCTCTTCCGCTTCTTCTCTCTTATCGGGGCACTTTTTCCTCACATGGTGTTTTGTCCTCATACTTCTTTGAGAGTTCTTTTGTATTTTCATCTATTTTTGGAGGGGAGCTTTGTCCCATGAGGTTTTCTCCCTTTCTCGGCTTTATGAGAGATTGCATTTGCAAATTGTACATGGCTACCTAACATGGCCTAGAAACTGGGACCTGTTGTGAGGTTTTTACACAATCGCCCCATTGTAAATGAGGACCCCCCTCTTTTAGCTCACAGTCATTAGGATAGTTAGTTTATGGTAGTGAATATGGCATCTCGGAGCTTTAAATTACTGAGGGGTGGCCGAGAGATCAAGTGGCCAAATCACAGTTTTAAAGTGGGAACATTAAAATTAAAGTCCCTCGGAGTCATGTTATAGTGGGTTGAATGTAAAATCCTAAGTGTATTTAAATTTTGGCTAGTCAATTAATCCAAAATACATTATAAAGGCATATTCCATGCATAAGGGCCTCAAAATCCTTATAGAAATTGATTTTCCATAGTTAAAATTGCCAAAATCCTAAGGAAAATCATTTTTTCTTTATTAAAATATACAAAATCCGGACTTATAATGATTTTCCCCACTTATTTTGCTCAAAATCTGGACTTATTATGAACTTCTCCACTTATTTTGATCAAAATCCAGACATATCATAAAATTCCCCACTTTAATTGGAATTTTCTTGAAATTTTTCGAAGCATTGGGAGTTTATCCATACATGGGTTGTTTTTTCCAACCTGGAATCCAGAGATAGAAGATGAAAGTGAAGAGTCCAAATACCAGGCAAATTTCCCCTTTGGGTTTGTACTTAGTCAAATTTTGAGACCCGGATTAAGGATTGATCCCTTTGGATGTTTGGATTTGTCCATAGATAGGTCATTTTTCCCCTTGCAGATGACTAAGAATGTTCAAAAATTTCAAAGTATGGGATTGAATTTATCCCTACATGAGTCCTTTTTCCCTTTGAGGGCCATTTTTGTTAAGTGAAAATGTCTAGTTTTAGGATTATATTAGTCCATGTGAGGGTCGATGTGATGTCCCCAATTTAGCAGGTTCTGGGACCCTGATTATGGTCACCTCATCATCACGACCCTCATGAGTTGACAGTGTGTTTTGAGGGTCTCAGTGGATAGATTTGCCGTTTTTTAGCAAATCTCGACTTACTATTTATAGTAAGTCAGTATGGGCCAGTTACTATTTCTGGCAGTGTAGTAGAGGGCCATGTTGATCAGTCGTTACTGGCAGTGGACGCAGGAAATTGTCACATGAGTTATATTTGATAATTAATTATTATTAATTAATAGCTTTATGTTATTAATTAATAATAAAGCCATATCATTATAATAATAATACTTTATTATTATAATGTTTTAGAAGTTGCTATCTTGAGGAGTGGTTAACTGATGGAGGTTTTTGGAAACTATGGCTACCAAAGAATTATAAATATGGATTCATTTGTGAAGCTGATCGTCGAATATTTTATATTAACATTGGTCTTGGGAATTGTTCCTGGTTATTCTGAAATCTGTGCCCTTGCTGAAGTATAAGGGTCAAATTAGTTTTCAAGAAGACTGATTCTTCTGAAGCTAATCTACAAATTGATTGCTGTTGTATAATCAATTGCATCTCCTTAGTGTTGTATGTGAATTGGAGAAAATTCTGAGTTCTGGACTGAAGGCGATTTGAATTGAGACTTGCATAAGAGGTCGTTTTGTTGTAGCAAGCTAAGTGAGAGGCAGCTAGGCATCTCTACCTAGCCGCGTATAGTATTGGCAGAGTTCTTCTAGCACATCTGCATACACCTTAACGCCTTGGGTAATAGCTGGGCCGCATTCATAAAACGTCAGTCACTGCAAGACAATCGCGGGTCTGTATGCATCGCGAGGCATGAGAAGCACAGCCGCGGGTGAAATCCTTGACATTTGGCATCCACAGCCAACGCGTAAGGTTGTAGCTCGTCATTCTACTGCTGCCGCGGGTGTCTAATACCCAACACATAGGAGACCGAGTGCATTGACACTCATTTCCAGAGGCAACGTGAGGCTATCGGTTAGTTGGCACTCACTTCCAGAGGCACGTGAGGTACCAGCCACGTGACCCAGGTGCCATTTAATGTTTTCTTGTATTTCTTTAAAGTTAAATAATGAGCTTCGAATGGGACAAATTGTTGGCAGCATGTGATCCAGTATTTACTTTTCTATGCATTTGATATAGCATGATTGTTGAAATTTAAATTCAAAAGCCACGTTATTTCTCCTATTTGTAAAGATTTTAGAATTTATTAGAGAAATTGAGGAAGAGCCAGGTTGGGCTCATTATAGTCGATTCTCTCTTCTATGGACAAGGAAGATTATTTAAATGGGGACAAGGCAAATTTGAAGGAATATGGAGTCCCTAAGCTGGTCGATTTTCCCTTGGTGAAATAAAATAAAAATAAAAATTAATTAAATAATTGGGAAAATAATATAATAAAGTTCTACAAGCTTCTAGAAGGCAAATGTTTTATCCCACATTTCTTGTGCGGTTAAGTAATCAGCTAAAACCTCTCTAAAAGAAATGCCCCATCCATAATAATGATAAGGTATTTAAGTGGCTGAAGATGATGAAGGAAGATACAAAGGGGCTAAAGATCGAACCTGGGGGAAAGCGTCATATGGTCTGATATAGCAAGTGGCAGAAGATTAAAATCAGAATTTTCCCTAGATTTCCAAAGGGGAGCTCCAAAGGTGAGTTGACAAAACACTTGTGTATTCAGACTAAGGTCTGAAGATTTCTCCATATGGGTCGATTTTGCTGAAAATCACCATGATTCCCTCAACCACTAAATCTGACCATGGATGATCGCAGTTTGTCAAGTAGTCAAAATCTCAATTTAGGACCAATTTGAAGGCATTAGGGAGCCGCCAGGTGGGTATTTCTAGACAAAGGTCTAAAACTTTTTCCAGGACAGGCAATTTTTGAAAAATTCATATAAAATCTAGAAAGCTTCAAAACTCTCCAGATTTGATTGTGGATTAAATACAAGGTTAAAACTCATCTTCTTTGACTGATTGCAAGCATTAGGGGGCTGAAAATGAGAGTTTTCAGAAATGTCAGAAGACACCCATTAAAATCATTTTTTGTTCCAAAGAAATTTCAGAGTTTTCAAGTTATCTCCAACACTAATTTGTGTGTATTGCAGACCCTTTTGAGGACCATTTTGAAGCCATTAAAAGTCTGATACAGCATATGTCCTCACACTTAAATCTGAAAATGTCTAAAACAGAAGAGATTTTGGGGAAATTTTTCATTATTCACTAACTTACCCAATCACATAGAAGGTTGTTGTTGAGTGCTTGGAAGGTCCTTTTGTGCATAAATCGCTAAGTGTGAAGACTAAATTCATCAAGAAGAAGGTAGTTGTAGGTCTGTCCTCAGAAAAACCAGAGTTTGTGCATTGGTAAAGGGGTCTGATCTGTGCATTTGGAAGTTCAAATAAGTCAATTTGTAAGAACCCTGCTGGTTCTAACTCGAAAACTCAAATTTGCCCGTTTGACATTTTGTCAAACAGTTGGCAAGCAATCATTAAATTCTGGATTCTGAACTTATGTATGCTAGTTTTGGTTGAATTTGTTGGATTTTACAACTACAAACATATAACAATGCATGAACAAATAATATAAGAAGTCTAATTGAAATCGAACTCTTCCATTTACTTTTATTTCAGCTTGCAAATGAAGAAACCATTTACAATGAGAACCTAACAGCAAACGCGATACACAAATGCAACAATATAAGAACCCAAAAGAAGAGCAATCCTGAACACCTCTAACCTCCGCAAGGGAATTGGCCCACTAGTGATTGAGCAATCGGAAACCCCACCCGGGGTCAAGGAGCCTCGGGGCCCCAGGTGGAACCATGCGTCACGTGGCTCCGGGTGTAACCAACCATTGCGCGGCTCCGACGGTGAGCTCGAAATGAGTTGGAAAAACCGAGGAATCAAAGGGTCTTATCGCGAAAAGAACGAAATTTCTAGAGTTAGCGAAAAAACGAGCAACTGGAAACCCCACCTGGGGTGGAGGAGCCTCGGGGCCCCGGGTGGAACCACCCGTTGCGCGGCTCCGGGGGGCGAGCTCCAAACGAATGGAAAAAAAATTAGGAATCGGAGGGTCTTATTGCGAAAAGAACGAAATTTCCAAAGTAAGCAAAAAAATGAGCAACCGGAAACCCCACCCAGGATCAAGGAGCTACGAAGCCCCGGATGGAACCATGCGTCATGCGGCTCCGGGTGGAGCCACCCCTCGCGCGGCTCTATGTGGAACCACCCGTTGCGCAGCTCCGAGGGGCGAGCTCGAAACGGGTGGGAAAAAAAGAGGAATCGGAAGGTCTTATCGCGAAAAGAACAAAATTTCCTAAGTTTGCGAAAAAACGAGCAACCGGAAACCCCACCCGGGGTCGAGGAGCCTCGGGGCCCCGGGTGGAACCACCTGTTGTGAGGCTCCAGGGGCGAGCTCGAAGCGAGTGGAAAAAAATCGAGGAATCGGAGGGTCTTATCACAAAAAGAACGAAATTTCCAGAGTTAGCGAAAAAACGAGCAATTGGAAACCCCACCCAAGGTCGAAGAGCCTCGGGGCCTCGAGTGGAACCATCCGTTGCATGGCCCCGGGGGGGGTCCCAGCCGAGTTGAGCCTAGCCGTCGTCTCTACTACGGGATTCCAAGACTCAGACAAATAACTTATATAGGGGATGTGAGTCGAGCCTAGCCAAGTCGAGCCCAACCGAGTCTAGTTGAGTTGAGCCGAGCCAAGTTGAGCCGAGTCAATCCGAGCCGAGTTCAGCCAAGCCGTGTTGAGCCGAGCCGAGCCGAGTTGAGCCGTGTTGAGCCGAGTTCAGCCGAGTCGAGTTCAGCCAAGCCAAGTTCAGCCAAGCCGAGTTTAGCCAAGTCGAGCTGAGCTGAGCCGAGTCGAGCTGAGTTGAGCCGAGCTAAGCCGAGCCGAGCTGAGTCGAGAGCTGAGATGAGTTGAGTTGAGATGAGTCGAGTTGAGGCAAGCCGAGCCGAGTTGGAGTCATAGAGCTAGACATGGGCTCTATGGCTCCATGGCTCAAGGTCTAGCTCCTTAGCTCTAAGTGTAACTCCATTGGCTCTGTGGCTCTAGGTCTAGCTCCATGACTCCGAGTCTAGCTCCATGTCACCAAGTCTAGCTCCATGGCTCAGAGTCTAGCTACATGGGATCTGTGGCTTTGAGTCTAGTTCTATGGGCTCCATGGCACCGAGTCTAGTTTTATGGCTTTGAGTCTAGCTCCACGGGCTCTGTGGCACAAAGTCTTGCTCCATGGCTCGGAGTTTAGCTCCATAGGCTCTTTGGCTCCAAGTCTAGCTCCATAAAATCTCTAGCTCTGAGTTTAGCTCCATGGCTCTAAGTCTAGCTCTGTGGGCTCCATGGCTCTGGGTCTAGCTCTATGGGCTCTATGGTTGTGAGTCAAGATCCATGGCTCAAAATCTAGCTCTATGGCTCTATGTCTAGCTCCATGTGTTTTATGGCTCTTAGTCTAGCTCCATGGCTCTAAGTCTAGCTCCATGGCTCTGAGTCTAGTTCCATGGGTGTTGTGGCTTCAAGTTTAGCTCCATGGCTCTGAGTCTAGCTCCATGGGCTTTGTGGCTCCGAGTCTAGCTCCATTGGGTATGTGGCTTTGAGTCTAGCTCCATGGCTCTTAGGAATTTGCGATAAGAATTCCTTGCGTGGTATTAAATCTTTAGTTTGCATCCATTGATGGGATTGAAGAGGAGATATTGATTTGAAAATCATTTGAGTATTCCTTAGAAACTTGCACTAGGTGTGTGGAGGTAACAGACAAAGCCACATCTAGTAGAGTCCAAGTCCATCCATACTTCCTTGCATTCAAAGTTAGAAGTGGAAGTGGTAGAAGTTAAGTTTGAATTTGAGTTGAGACTTGAAAAGTTGGAGAATCAAAACTACACTTTCATTGCACATTGTGAAGCTAAATCTTTAGAAGTGCAAGCAGTTGATATCCATTGATTAAACCGCGTAAATCCCCTAAGTGATTAGTAGTAAATCACATTATTTCACTGAGCCAGTATCCACAATTGAAGGAACCTTGAAGTCACCTTGTGATCTTACTTTGCAAGCTTAGCATGAGAAGTGACCTTAATCAAGAGAGGATTGAATACTTAGTGTTTCATCCTAGAATATTAAGTATTCGATTATGTAAGTTGTAGTGGAACAAAACTCACATCAAAGGAAATTGGCACTAGGAGGGCACGAACAAAGTTTATTCGTGGAACTGTCAACAAGAGTGAGCTTTCAAGTTATATTTGAGATAGAAGATCTCTCTTAAAAATGAAAAATCCAAAAAAAAGTGAAAAAGTTGAAAAATCCAAAAGGTGAAAAGGTTAAAAAATCCAAAAGGAGGAGGTTTCTCAATGGACAAGAAGGTTGATATTTTTCCAATTTGGCTTGGGTTGAACAAGTAGTAGCATCCGCTGGGATTATCTCAACTTATAGCATCAGGACAGTGTAGAATACATGGCACCACAGAGCATGAGGAAATGCATTATTTGGTATTCCTTTTGAGGGTGGAGTTGGCATTGCAAGGAAGAATTCCTTTTTCAGAAACATATAAGCATGTGGTACTTGTCAAATCAGAATCGGATTTCCTTAAGTTCAAAGAAAATATCAAGAGGGAATCAAGAAACGGATGTGGAGGAATACTTGGTGCCATCATTGGTGTGCCACACATGACTTGTCATATTCGGAATCCACTTGTCGATCATGTCAAGATACCATCGACTTGGTTAAGTTTCGAATAAGGTGGTATGAGGAGTCATCAAAGGAAGAAAACAAGGATAACATTCAGCTTTCAAGTTGGACATCAAGCGATGAACGTGTTGCATCAAAATCTAGGGAATTTAATTTAGAACAGGATGGCATGATTGAGCTCAATGACAAGGGCATTCAAGTTGAATATGAACTTTCATGTGTTACTCCACAAGAGGAAGTTATTGAGAAGAAAATCAAGGACGCAATAAGTTTCATCTAAGAAAGGGAAAGGGATCAACTTTTGGAAACACATGAAGAGTTACGAGAAAATCATTGCAAGTATGAAGCAGAGAGAATGCTTGGTAAACTCTCGTCCATAATACAAAGGGAGGTTCTTGAGGATGCATTGCGAGAAATTTCAAACATCCCTAGGGAGGAAGGCAATCAAGTTGACAAATTGAGTAAAGAATTGCAAGATATCATAAATGAATCCAGATATGAAGAACAATTTAAGAGGGCACTCAAAGATGTTATTACCACCATATTCTTTCCAGGGGTGCTAAAAGATCTCATAGAGGAAGTACAAACAGAGTCATCGCACAAGGTGTAAAGAGCCTAAGTGGCTCAATTTTCAAATTGACTGCAAAGGAACTCTAAAACTCTGGAATTTGGTTCTTTTTTAAAATTTTCAACAATATATATATAACTTTTTTTTGTTTTTCCCAAATAATGTAATAGCAATACAAAACCAACTTAATTCAAAATATCTATTGTAATTCAAATCCCATTCGAATTTCTATAATTCACTTTTAAATTCAAATTTGAAACCATTCTATGCAATATGTAATGACTACATTCATGGAAGGAAATCATTAATTAAAGAACCTACAAAATGCCCTTCACGTTTTTATTTTAAACTAGCCACGGCTCCAACAATGAAGATAGTGGCTGGCATAGAAGTGAATACGGCAGACAGTCTGGTCTCCACGCTGAAGAAGGTGACGTTGTATCGTTGCCTAAAGTCTTCCAATCCTCACAGGCTGAGGTAACAGTCAAACAATTCAACCCCAGCACTTAGAACATCCAAACGGCTTCCTGTGTAGAGCCGCAAGCTTGCACAATTCACCAACAAATACATACGCTGATTCAAAGTGCCAAATACCACAAGAAATTAACAATTCCTTGTAAGATGAAACTCATACCAAACCCTTATGTTTCCAAGTAAATTCGCCAATTCAAAAGTTTTAATAATGTTCAAAAGATAACTCCATGAAGAATTTTGAAACTCTATTTAATGAACTCACCTTCTTCCACAAGGCTCGAAACTTTTAGCTTCAAAGAGAAGCTCTTCATAACTTAAAATCTATGTTTCCACTTGAAGTTTGGATATACAAAATATATCATTCAAAAAATATTATTTTTTCCCTTTCACTTAAAATCCAAACATAAGGCCATATATCGTCATTAATAAATTAAGATTTCACATTAATACAAGCCCACATATGTTAATTAATTAAGACAACTTAATTAATTAATTATATCCACTTCAAGCCAATTCTGATCATACTGCACTGTCAAATCACCTGCTCAGACACCCTGCCAGAAAAGGAAATTGACAGAAACGGACTTACTAAAAATAGTAAGTACTCACCCAGAGACCCTCAAATCTAGCCATTAGCCCACGAGGGTCGCAATGATGGGCCAACAAAGCGATGTCCCCAAACACCTGCTAAAATGGGGACATCACAGTCCTCCCTCCCCAAGATTGCTTGTCCAAAAGCAATCGCAATCCTGGATGCTAAAGAATATCCTCTAACTCCCAAGTGGCATCCTCAACAGGTAAACTAGGCCATTTCACAAGGAACTCCCCGATGAATCGCCAACGCAAATGCCTCTCTCGGGTGTCCAATATAGCCTCTAGAATCAACTCCAACTTCCCCTCACCATCTAGGGGTGGCAGAATAGAAGACGGGACAACATGCCTGCCCAACGCCTTCTTGAGGCGAGAAACATGAAAAACATTATGCACCCTGTTGTCCTCTGGCAAATCAAGCTCATAAGCAACCTCGCCTACCCGTCTGACAACACGAAAAGGGTCATAGTACCAAGGTTTGAGCTTCTCAGCTCCGCTCTTCCGAATAGATGACTATCTGTAGGGTTGCAGCATCAAATAAACCATATCCCCAACCTGGAAAGAGCAAGCAACTCTCCTCTGATCAGCATACTACTTTTGCTGATTCTAATCCCTTTGAATATTATCCCGCAATGTTCCCATAATATCCTAACTATCCTGCAGCAAATCACCTGCACTAGGAACCCTGCTATCGCTGAAAAGCAATACAGAGGAGGATCATATCCATACAGAGCTCTGAAAGGAGTCATCCGAATAGACATATGGTGAGTGGAATTATAGCAATACTCACATAAGTAAATCCACTTCACCCAAGCTCTCTGCTAAGTAGACACATAATTTCGAAGATAGCCCTCCACCCATTTATTAAGAATCTTAGTTTGACCATCAGTCTGAGGGTCGTAACTGGTACTCAGAGTCAACTCTGTCCCACACAATCTGAACAACTCCTGCCAGAAGTGACTCATAAATTGGCTATCTCGGTCACTCACTATATTCTGGGGTAAACCATGCAATCTGAACACCTCCCGGAAGAATAAATCTGCAGCCTGTGTTGCTGAAAACGTAGTAGTGATTGGAAAAAAGTGAGCATATTTCGTAAGACGACCAACTACCACATAAATGCAATCTCTACTCTCAGCTTTAGGCAAACCCACAATGAAGTCCATAGAAATGCATTCCCACTTCCGCTCAGGAATGGGAAGTGGCTGCAATAACCCAATTGGATATGCGTGCTCCTGCTTGTTCAGCTGGCAAACATAACACTCTCTAACATACTGATGCACATCATACTTTAGGCCTTTTCATGTGAATCTCTCCCACACCTGCCTATTGGTTTTGAAGAAAACCGTGTGTCCAACTAAGGGAGAATCATGGAAACCTCTCAACACCACATGTCTAACACTTGATCCTGGAACCAGAAATACCCTCTCCTTGTAAAGGATCAACTCATTTACAAGAGTATACCCGTTGTCCGGTATGGTCCCATCAATAAAACCAGATGCCCACTGATCTTTAGCATATTCAGCAATGATCAAGTGTCTCCAATCCTCCGATATCTCAGTCATAGCACATAAATGAGGCCTTCGTGAAAGTGCATCAGCAACAATATTCTGAGTACGCTTGATATAAGAGATATCAAAATCATATGACTGAAGTTTGCTAACCCACTTCTGCTGTCTCATTGAGATCACGTTGTCCAAGGAAATACTTCAGGCTATTATGATCAGTTTTTATGCAAAACTTACTACCAACTAGATATTGTCTGAACTTAGCCAAAGCATGCATTATGGCTAACATTTCCTTGTCATACACACTAAAAGCTCTCTCAGGACCCCAAAGCTTCCTGCTCTCAAAAAATATGGGATGGTGATCCTGGGAAAGTACAGCAACAATGCCCTCACCAAAAGCATCAAAATGCAAATCAAACGGTCTAGAGAAATCTGGCATTGCTAGAACTGGGCATGATGTCATAATCAGCTTGAACTTCTCAAAGCACTCTTGTGCCTGAGAGGTCCACTCAAAAGCACCCTTACAGGTCAAATCAATCAAAGGCACTGCATGTTGAGAGAACCCTGCAACAAATCTGTGATAGAAAGCACATAGACCAATGAATCCTCTGATTTGTGTCAGATTCCCCGGAGTAAGCCAATCTAGAATAGCACAAACCTTATCAGGGTCTATGCGCACTCCCTCTGCATTGATAATATGACCAAGGTACAGCAACTCGGTCATCCCCAAGGCACACTTGGACTCCTTTGCATACAAGGAAGCCCTATCCAGAATATCCAATACTATATCCAAATGAGCAAGATGATCATCCCATGTCTTGCTATATACCAGAATATCATCAAAGAAGACCAGAACAAATCTCCTCAACTGACTTTGGAAGACCCTGTTCATAGTGGATTGGAAGGTAGCTGGAGCATTAGTCAATCCAAAAGGCATGACTAAAAACTCAAAGTGTCCACAATGACATCTGAAGGTTGTCTTCTTTATGTCCTCCCGAACTCTGATCTGATCATATCCGGACCTCAAATCAATCTTAGAGAAGAAGCATGCACTACGCAACTCATCTATCAACTCATCAATGCATGGAATAGGATACCTATTTTTGATTGTTTTCCGGTTCAGCATCCTATAATCAATGGACATTCTGAGTGTACCATCCTTTTTCTTCACTAAAACAACTGATGAAGCAAAGGGGGACTTACTCGGCCTAATATGTCCCTTAGATAGCAGCTCCTGAATAGTTTTTTCAATCTCATCTTTCAAGCACTTAGGGTGCCGATAAGGAGTAATCATGACGGGCTTAGTGCCCTCCTCTAACTCAATAATGTGCTCAATGCCTCTGTCAGGTAGCCTGCCATGTGGTAAATCACTAAACACTTTAGAGTGTTTAGTTTTGAGCTCCTGTATGTCAGGGTGATAAGCTGATTTCCCTAACTCATCAAGTGTGGGCAATATTCTGCACTCTGCTGCCCACTCAACTGCATCATGGATAAAGAGACGTTGCGTACATCTGAGTGAAATAGTCCTCAAAATCTCCTCTCTGATTGCCTTAAGTATATGTTTGTTACCAATTATTTCGAACTTCATTTCCATATCCTTAAGGCGGAGATAAAAAGCCTCAATAGAATGCAACCAGCTCATGCTCAAAACCAAATCAATGCCTCCCATGTCAACAACATAAAAATCAGTTTTGAATTCATAATTATTTAATTTCATGGGAAGATCCGGAATCATCCTGTCACACTTCAGAGTGTAACCATCAGCCACCTTAACTCTAATTCCTTCGAATTCCTCTGTATGTATGCCTCTCCTGGATACCAATCGTGAGTCTATAAAATTATGGGTGGCACCTGTATCAAGCAAAGCAATGACACGCTACCCTGCTAAGAGGCCCCGCATCCTAAAAGACTCCTCTTTATTCATACTAGAGAGGTATACTACCTTAAGGTTGGAATCCACATCAACCTTTACATCATTCGCTGCTTCTTCATAGCTCTCTTCCTCATGATCAGCTTGTTGTCCTTCAAAATCGGAATTACGTTCATCCTCGTAATACCACTCCATAAGCCTATTTCTACCCTTAGGCCTTAAAGGACACTCATGTTTATCATCATACGGGTCCCTGCAATAAAAACACAATCTCTCTCCTTAGATCATTAAGTGTTTCTTGATCTAAAAGCCCTATCACAGGTTTCTTGAAATCTGAACCTTCAATCCTTTTTGGAGCAGCCTTGTTGTCATATGGAGGATTAGATGATTTAGGAGGAAACCTATAACGTGGAGCTGAAATCTCCAAGTCTCTTGCTTTTTTCATGGCTATCTGCAAAAATGAAGGGTCAAAAGACTTAACCCAACCCTTAAGAGGTTCAACTAACCCCTCTACAAACAGCATCACACGCCTCCTCTCTAAAATATCATAAACCATCACTGAAACCCTTTGGAACTCACTGATAAAGGCCTCCAAACTGCTTGTCTGTTTGAGCTGTGCCAGCTCACGGAAATAGGGCTCGGGGTCCTTCCTGTCAAACCTCTCTACCAGTCCATCTACAAACTCCTGGTAGAATACAATCTGATGTAATGAGACTAAACCCATGGTACCACCAGTCATGGTCTATACCATCCAAATGAAGAACAACAAACAGGATAGCGTCCTCTTCAGACATAGGACGTAAAGATAAATAAGTATCAAGCTTGTGAATCTAAGCTCTTGCTGTCATTTTACCACTTCCATCAAAGTAAAGTCAGTTTGTTGGTTGCTTGTTTCAGATCATGGTTCACATGCCTTTGTCTCCCATCTGTTCTACCCTTAGAACGCTCCCTCTTCTGGCTCATGAACCTATCAAAATTCAAATGTTGCTTTACCTCATGTGGTAAAGCATCCCACTCAGCATGTAATGCTATAATATCATCAGTAAATGATACCTCCTCAGTACTAACTGCATCCATCTCTGGTCTCAGAAAAGTAGGACATAGAGGCCTGTCCTGTGTGCCTGTCAAGCCAACTCTAGACCTGTGTGAACTAGCTGAGACACACCTAATATCTCTATCCCTGCCCTGATCTCGAGGCAAAGAAAAGCGCTAAAGAGTATCAGTTAAATTTTGTAAGACAGTCGCCATATGTTGTTGGCCAGCTGCCAACTCCTGCTGACTATGTGCAATATTCCTAAACATTGTCCTAATTTTTCTGTCATCCTCATTACCTGCACTGCCTAGAAATCTTTCTCCCATATTTGTCTATTCCTGATCACTAGGTGGTGGAGAATTTATGCCCCTGCGTGTATAATGATAACCTAGAATAAATCTGTCACCCTCCATTAAATAAACCCAATTCCCTGCAAGCTGGCAGGAAACCGCTCTGATACCACTGTAAAGAGCCTAACTGGCTCAATTTCCAAATTGACAGCAAAGGAACTCTAAAACTCTGGAATTTGATTCTTTTTTAAAATTTTCAACAATATATATAACTTTTTTTTGTTTTTCCCAAATAATGTAATAGCAATACAAAACCAATTTAATTCAAAATATCTATTGTAATTAAATCCCATTTGAATTTCTATAATTCACTTTTAAATTCAAATTTGAAACCGTTCTATGCAATATGTAACGACTACATTCATGGAAGGAAATCATTAATTAAAGAACATTCAAAATGCCCTCCACGTTTTTATTTTAAACTGGTCGCAGCTCCAACAATGATAATAGCGGCTGGCATAGAAGTGAATGCGGCAGACAATCTGATCTCCACGCTGAAGAAGGTGATGTCGTATCCTTGCCTAAAGTCTTCCAATCCTCACGGGCTGAGGTAATTGTCAAACAATTCAACCCTAACACTTAGAACATCCAAACGGCTATGTAGAGCCGCAAGCTTGCACAATTCACCAGCAAATACATACGCTGATTCAAAGTGCCAAATACCACAAGAATTAACAATTCCTTGTAAGATGAAACACATACCAAACCCTTATGTCTCCCATGCCTCTGTCTCCCATCTATTCTACCCTTAGAACGCTCCCTCTTCTAGCTCATGAACCTATCAAAATTCAGATGTTGCTTTACCTCATGTGGTAAAGCATCCCACTCAGCATGTAATGCTATAATATCCTCAGTAAATGATACCTTCTCAATACTAACTGCATCCATCTCTGGTCTCAGAAAAGTAGGACGTAGAGGCCTGTCCTGTGTGCCTGTCAAGTCAACTCTAGACTTGTGTGAACTAGCTGAGACACTCCTAATATCTCTATCCCTGCCCTGATCTCGAGGCAAAGAAAAGCGTTGAAGAGTATCGGATAAATTTTGTAAGACAGTCACCATATGCTGCTGGCCAGCTGTCAATTCCTGCTGACTATGTGCAATATTCCTAAACATTGTCCTAACTTCTCTGTCATCCTCATTACCTGCACTGCCTAGAAATCTTTCTCCCATATTTGTTTATTCCTAGTCACCAGGTGGTGAAGAATTTATGCCCCTGCGTGTATAATGATAACCTGGAATAAATTTGTAACCCTCTATTAAATAAACCCAATTCCTTGCAGGCTGACAGGAAACCGCTCCGATACCACTGTAAAGAGCCTAACTGGCTCAATTTCCAAATTGACAGCAAAGGAACTCTAAAACTCTGGAATTTGATTCTTTTTTAAAATTTTCAACAATATATATAACTTTTTTTTGTTTTTCCCAAATAATGTAATAGCAATACAAAACCAAATTAATTCAAAATATCTGTTGTAATTCAATCTCGTTTGAATTTCTATAATTCACTTTTAAATTCAAATTTGAAACCATTCTATGCAATATGTAACGACTATATTCATGGAAGGAAATCATTAATTAAAGAACCTGCAAAATGCCCTCCACGTTTTTATTTTAAACTGGCCGCAGCTCCAACAATGAAGATAGCGGTTGGCATAGAAGTGAATGCGGCAGACAATCTGGTCTCCACGCTGAAGAAGGTGATGTCGTATCCTTGCCTAAAGTCTTCCAATCCTCACGTGCTGAGGTAACTGTCAAACAATTCAACCCCAACACTTAGAACATCCAAACGGCTTCCTGTGTAGAGCCGCAAGCTTGCACAATTCACCAGCAAATACATACATTGATTCAAAGTGCCAAATACCACAAGAATTAACAATTCCTTGTAAGATGAAACTCATACCAAACCAGAAGAATTAATAATGTTCAAAAGATAACTCCATGAAGAATTTCGAAACTCTATATAATGAACTCAGCTTCCTCCGCAAGGCTCAAAATTTTCAGCTTCAAAGAGAAGCTCTTCATAACTTAAATTCTATGCTTCCACTTGAAGTTTGGATATACAAAATATATCATTCAAAAAAAAAAAATTCCCTTTCACTTAAAATCCAAACATAAGGCCATATATCATCATTAATAAATTAATGATTTGACATTAATATAAGCCCACACATGTTAATTAATTAAGACAACTTAATTAATTAATTTTATCCACTTAAAGTCAATTCTGATCATACTGCACTCTCAAATCACCTGCTCAGACACCCTGCCAGAAAAGGAAACTGACAGAAGAGGACTTGCTAAAAATAGTATGTACTCACCCAGAGACCCTCAAATCTAGCCATTAGCCCATGAGGGTCGCAATGATGGGCCAACAAAGCGTTGTCCCCAGACACCTGCTAAAACGGGGGCATCACACAAGGCACCTCAAGACAAACTAGTTCTTGCAAGTGGCATGATCCACCATCAACTCCAACCTCCAAAGACATTGTCACTTGGAATGTCGTTCGATGGTCAACTTGTGAGGATGTTTGATGACCCTCCTATTAGTTTTGAAGAAACCATGTTTGATGAGTATACACATGAAGAATTGCAAGATGTTCCTAAAGAAAATTCAATTGGCAATTCCATGTTGGATGATGGGACTTCAAAGCTATTTGGTGAGGATATGCAAAATAATGAACAAGTTGCTCCCATGGAAGAAGAAAATGAAGAGTGGTTTAGGTTGATGCTACAGTTGGACTTTGCATTCGAACAACTTGAGGGGATATTTGAGGGAGAGCTCATCAAGGAATCCTTGATCTTTGAGGATGTGCTTCAAGATATTCACAAGGATGCATGGTTCATGTTATACAAGGACAGGCCTCCAAAAGCGATATTCCAAGGCCTTGATTTCAATATTGATCTTGCCTTCATCACTCACGAGTTCAGTGTTGATGCTAGTGGAATGATTCATCATCAACTTCGACCACCTGAAGCTATGGATGATCAACAAGGACTTGGACAAGAGCTTACACTCGCAGCACGCCAGGTTGTATCTCTCCCTATTTTTTCTCTTGAAGGTTATGAAGATTATTACTTTGATTATGGTGATTCAGGAAAGATAACTTGCATTTGGATTGATCGTGGTCCTAACGAATTACCTCAATTGCTGATTTTGCATAATAAATTTCCTGAATTTGAGAGTGAGGTGATAAATTTTTTTCGGAGTACAAGGATAGGTTTGCCATATTGAGAACTATCACCCAGGCCCTCTTGCTCTTGAACATCCTGAGAAACCATGTTAGACCAAGTGTAAATATTGGCCTTTTGAGTGTTGTCCCTTTAAAAGTCTTGTATATAGTTAGAGTAGGTTAGAATAGGTTTCCTTTTTGTCAGTTAGTTTAGTTCCCTTAGGAGTCAGGAAGTAAGTTTGCCTCCAGTCATCTGAATTTAGATCTTTAGTGGCTCCTATCGTAGTAGAAGTCTTTAGTTTAGTTTGTTTTGTGCAATGTAACGAGAATCGGAATGGGACCGGAATCGGCAAGGCCGAATCGAATCGCGAATCGGCCATGAATCGGAAATCGAATCGGCCATGAATCCAGAAATTTAAAAAAACCCTTGAAATTTAGAGATTTAAACAATTTAAAACTTATTTCATGCACACTTTATTGAATATAACTTAAACACACTATAACATCATCAAATAGAAGCTAACATACATAAACAAGGAACATAAATGATAAATGAATATATTCTTTTACCTTTCTTTTGAATTTTTTGCTATATAAACAAATGTTTCTACTATCAACTTTCTTGTGTTCAAGTGAATAAACAAAAGCAAGGAGCCCTTTGAATTTAGCTCAAAATAATATTTATGATCCGCCCAATAGATAGGTATACCCCTTGTGTCTTCATTTCACACAAACATGTAAAAATCTCCACCAATGACCCAAGGAACATTGTAGAGGGAGGAGGCCCAAATCATTTCTACTATTCAATTCTATCTCTATAATCATTGGGTGCATAAATTGAGAAAATCTGAAAATTAGTAGCGTCATTTTCAATGATAATTATACAACCCTATTACAAGAAGAAAAGCCAAAGCTATTGATGAAAATACTCCACCTCAATGCAATAAGAATGATAGAAACACCTTTTCTTCTCTCGTGGTTAGATGAATAAAAGGCAGAACTTCTACAAACAAATGTCAATGTATATTTTAATCGAAAACTAACTGTGGTTTCTTGAAGCAACAAGAAATCTGAATTAGATCTGTCATTGCAGAAATATTTTAGAGTAGATTTCCTATCAGGGGTTTCAGACCACCTGATGTTCCAACGAATGCAATTTAACTTCATTGATGAGGGGAGGTGTGGGAGAAGCAGAGGGTTTTTATTCTTTACAGTCTATCAAAATATTTGGATATCTTTTCTTCTTTTCCTTTTTTCCAGCTTTCTGATAGAAATCTCCATTTGCAATTTGCTTTCTCTTTTTCCCATTGTCTTCAATTTCCTCTCTTGTTTCCATTTTAGTATTTTGACCGCAAAAAATATCTTGACAAAGGGGGTTTAACACAATCAAGAATGACCTTCAAAAACTTTTTGGGCAACTTCACTTGAATCCTCTGTGTTTGTGTTTACAGTATCTTGGGGAGCAGTGGGTGGTCTAGCTAGTCTTTCAGCTTGAATCCTTTAGTTTATTTTATCCAATACCAGTTCTTCAGCATTTGTGTTCGTTTGAATAAAATTTGTAGAGGTCAACATGTTTTCAGACTCACCAATAGGAGACTGCTTAGCAGGGATGATTATATATTCTTCATTCATTTGCAATTTTTTCACATTATTAGGAAGCTCTTCAATATTATCATCCATGTTAATCATCTCCAAATCATTGTTATGAATTACATTGTTTGTGCAGATTGCTGATTGTATCATATTTTTACCATATTATTTTGGGGAAAAAAATCAAAAAAGAACAATTTAAATTTACTTTATAAACATAGAGAGGGAAAGAGTACTTCTGACTAGTTTTCAACGACTACCAAAAAAATATAAAAGGTAAGCCAATCGATACATAGTCCTGCCACTTAGGCAACGATAAACAAGATTATAGAAAACATTCCAAAGAGTTTCTAAGCTCAAGAGGTCATTGAAATATAAACATCTATGAGTATAGCTTCCACTAGAGTCGATATTTAAACATTGCCAACTATGTTCATGTTAATACAAGGAAGCAAATGCTAACGTCAAACTTGAACTTAAAACAAAAGATCAGTTTTCAAAATCGAAGTGATTGAATACTCAACATTAAATCAAAATAGAAAGGTGGAAATGGCCGATTTTTGACGATTCACTAGATTTTTTGGATGAATAGCTGAGTCAGCGATTCATGCGATTCATCCCGATGAAATCGGCGATCTGATTCACTGATTCATAAAAAATCGGCAGGCCTGAATCGCATCGCCAAACTGGCGATTCTCATTACTATGGTTCAAATAAATGAAAAGATTGACATTAAATCCTATTTCTGCTCTTGTACAAGGAATGAAATATTGCAAAAGGAACATGCATACACAGTAGTTTTTTAAGACAATAGAAGTTTGTTTGAAAGGAAACATACCTGGCATCTATTGCTTACTACATGCGTGGATATAAATAGGCTACAAATTGATATCCCTGTCAAAACTTCCCACGTGTACAAACCTCTACTTAAGCTTTGCCACCCTTAATTACTCCTTGCAACGTGGATGAGGCCGGAGAAGAATAGTGTTCTTTTTACGAGCATAAACAATGAAGCTCCTTCAATACAAGCAATCAAAACCCTGATCTCATGCTCCTCAAACTTCTCAAGCAATAAAACTTTTGACTTATCCAAACCTCGCCTATTTCTCTCTAAAAGCTTTGACATTTCCAAAATAAGTCTTTCCTTTGAGTATACGTGGGTTTCACAAGCTGCTATGACTTGAGAAGTTTAAATCTTTTTGGGAAACATTCATCATTTTTTAATTTGAAGAAACTTAACTCTTCTAAAATTTAAACTTCAAAGGGTATTTTGAAAGACGATTTTGACTAAAAGCCAAAATAGGCCAACACTTTTGGCAACCTCTGCTAATGTTTTGCCTGCTAAATCAGTAAGACCAGCTACCTTTCATATTCATTGGATATAGAGTCAGTGTCATGTCCCCTTTCTAAAGTGGACATCAAAGACGGAGGAGTTGGCCTATCATTGGAGTCTCGTAGGCTAGCGGATATGGATAGGGACTCATTCAGTGCATACAGTGACCAGATTTTGGCTTTACAAGCAGTTTGGAGCAGTTCCTAGATTTTAGGGGATATCCCTACTTTTTAGGAGGATGTGGCAGTTTCCAAATGTGAGGTCCCACTAGACCGTTCCATGGTTTCAGTTTCAGGATGACAGGGTGTGTTCCCTAGTTTCTAGAAGCATCCCTAGATTTTAGGGATGGGACTGCCAGTTGACCCATCTCGTTCGGCATCAGTCACAGACAGGTGACATGGTGGTAAATATAGTGTTGCAATGCAGTTCCTTGATTTTAGGAGACAATTCTTGGTGTCAGCTTCCAGATTTGAGGTTCTATAAGGTCATCCCTTGGTTTCAGTTTCAGGAGATTTGGGTGTGTTTCCTAGTATCTAGGAGCATCCCTAGATTTTAGGGATGAGACTGCCAGTTATCCCAAGTTGTCCGACATCAGTCACAGGCAGGTGACATATTCTGTCTCAGGATTTTGGGGTGTTTCGGGTGTTCTATGGCTATTCAGGATATATTTTAATATATTTAAATATTTTCCTAAGTTAGCATTTTAATATTTTAAATAAGGCTATGTATAATAGCCATTTTGGAGTAATAAGGGGTTTTCTGACTTCATATGCCTGTGTTATAGCTCGTCGGAAAGGTCTCGAGATTTGCTACTTGATTTTCACCTTCCAGAGTCTTTTTGGTGCTTGGAGCTATTTAATTATAATAAAGTGATATTTTTTCTATAGTTTGGACGCCATAATTGAGAAATATCATTTAATTATAAAGTGCACTTTTAATTCTCTTTTAGGGTTTGATTTGCAAAGAAAAGGGGATATAAGGAGATGGAAACCTAATTGGTGGTATCTTTGATCATTTTTGAAACCTATTTTGGACGCCATTGCTCTAGATGAGCATTTCTCACCTAGGACGCCAAACCCTAGTGGCTGAGAACGAATCAGTTGGGACGTAGCCCTCAGCTGGATCAGATTTACAGGTTCTTGTGCATTGCTTAGTGAAGAAGAGAAGGAACGTAGCTGGTTGGAGATTCAGCATTTTTCTTGTTCTTGCAGCTGGGTGTTGGAGTTGTGTTACCTGGTTTATTGCAGCAGCTAGCCGCTCTTTGTATTGGCGTTAGTTTGCAGTACTCTTTCTACATTGTGTCTACAGGCAGATTTCTCTATTGTTGGCGTCAACTTGCAGCAGTCATTTTGGAATCAATCTAGAAAATCTCAGGCGTACTGGAGAATATAATTATTAAAAATAAATTTATAGCAGCAGCAGAGCAAATATCCATTTGGGATATTTCAGTCAACAAAAGACTCAAAAACCACTTAGATTAGACTCAGACACAGCTGCTAGAAACATCGAACAGCAACAACCACCTACTGACAAGATTGCAATTGTGCATCAGCACTTAGCGAAAAGGAAACAAGACTCAA
>MU227821.1:404105-437411 GCA_018584345.1 Thuja plicata
TTGCTGAGAGGGTCACCCAGGACCCTGTCCAACCAGTTGTGCAGAGTTCGAGATTGGAGCCATCTTTGGGTTCGCGACTGGTGGATGATGAGCCTCTGACAGAGATCGGAGCAGTTTATGGCCGTTACACACTGAGGAGTGCTCATTATTTTTCCTTTGACCCACATGTTGATGAGTTGATGGCACATAGACGTGGGTTGGCTCCTAGTCCTTATCATCCATTATGGGATGGGTTCTCGCCATCAACAGTTGATGGGAGTTTTGGCTGCAAGTCAATAGTAGGTGACTTGCAAAGTTATGGTGACTCCAAAGATTATATAGTGTGTGGATATCTGGGTCTTGGTACAGCTTTGTTCAGGGGTATTCATCACTCTTGTGCAGATGGTCTACACACTCAGTACAGGTCAGTTGGGTGTGCATGGGGAGTTCAGGGTGTATGTGATCTGAGTCACCCTTACATCTTGGTTTTTGATGGTCCCGAGATCTATTTCTCTTTGGGTCGGAGCAGAAACAGATTCAGTACTAAAGTGTGGGTGAGTGGTTGTTATGGATTTTTTTCAGTCATCCCGTTTGTTTTTCGGGGGATGCTACAGGAGCTTGCACTTTGCGCGAGGGGCATGGCTTACAGTTTTCCGTGGGATCCAGGTGGATTGTGATGTTTCTTGTTCCGGTGATTGCTTGAGGACAAACAATCTCCAGGAAGGGATGATTGTCATGTCCCCTTTCTAGAGTGGACATCAGAGATGGAGGAGTTGGCCAATCATTGGAGTCTCGTAGGCTAGCGGAGATGGATAGGGACTCATTCAGTGCATACAGTGACCGGATTTTGGCTTTACAAACAGTTTGGAGCAGTTCCTAGATTTTAGGGGATATCCCTACTTTTTAGGAGGATGTGGCAGTTTCCAGATGTGAGGTCCCACTGGACCGTTCCATGGTTTCAGTTTCAGGATGACAGGGTGTGTTCCCTAGTTTCTAGGAGCATCCCTAGATTTTAGGAATGGGACTGCCAGTTGACCCATCTCGTTCGGCATCAGTCACAGACAGGTGACATGGTGGCAAATATAGTGTTGCAGTGCAGTTCCTTGATTTTAGGAGACAGTTCCTACTTTTTAGGAAGGGAATTCCTACTTTTTAGGAGGTGGTGTCAGCTTTCAGATTTGAGGTTCTATAAGGTTATCCCTTGGTTTCAGTTTCAGGAGATTTGAGTGTGTTTCCTAGTATCTAGAAGCATCCCTAGATTTTAGGGATGAGACTGCCAGTTATCCCAAGTTGTCCGACATCAGTCACAGGCAGGTGACATATTCTGTCTCAGGATTTTGGGGTGTTTCGGGTGTTCTATGGCTATTCGGGATATATTTTAATATATTTAAATATTTTCATAAGTTAGCGTTTTAATATTTTAAATAAGGCTATGTATAATAGCCATTTTGGAGTAATAAGGGGTTTTCTGACTTCATATGCCTATGTGTTATAGCTCGTCGGAAAGGTCTCGAGATTTGCTACTTGATTTTCACCTTCCAAAGTCTTTTTGGTGCTTGGAGCTATTTAATTATAATAAAGTAATATTTTTTCTATAGTTTGGACGCCATAATTGAGAAATATCATTTAATTATAAAGTGCACTTTTAATTCTCTTTTAGGGTTTGATTTGCAAAGGAAAGGGGATATAAGGAGATGGAAACCTAATTGGTGGTATCTTTGATCATTTTTGAAACCTATTTTGGACGCCATTGCTCTAGATGAGCATTTCTCACCTAGGACGCCAAACCCTAGTGGCTGAGAACGGATCAGTTGGGACGTAGCCCTCAGCTGGATCAGATTTACAGGTTCTTGTGCATTGCTTAGTGAAGAAGAGAAGAAACGTAGCTAGTTGGAGATTAAGCGTTTTTCTTGTTCTTGCAGCTGGGCGTTGGAGTTGTGTTACCTGGTTTATTGCAGCAGCTAGCCGCTCTTTGTATTGGCGTTAGTTTGCAGTACTCTTTCTACATTGTGTCTATAGGCAAATTTCTCTATTGTTGGCATCAACTTGCAGTAGTCATTTTGGAATCAATCTAGAAAATCTCAGGCGTACTGGAGAATATAATTATTAAAAATAAATTTATTGCAGCAGCAGAGAAAATATCCATTTGGGATATTTCAGTCAGCAAAAGACTCAAAAACCACTTAGATTAGACTCAGACACAGCTGCTAGAAACATCGAACAGCAACAACCACCTACTGACAAGATTGCAATTGTGCATCAGCACTTAGCGAAAAGGAAACAAGACTCAACAATGTGCAACAACACTTATTTGAAGTGAAAACCTAACTTATTCTAGACTAACCAACAAGATGGTGACTCAAACGAAACTATTAACTGGTTTTTCAAAATAACTTCCGTTTCTTCCCAACTTAGGATGCTTCACATGTTTATGGACAAATGAGGAAAGATGAAGAATTGAAATATGCTTTATAAATTGCTAGAATACTACTTCAAGAATGAAAGTATATAAGAACCCCTGATGTTCTAACCCTGACAAACACTAGATTATTAAGCCAATGATAGATATTATTTTGAAATTTGGATGTTTGACATTTTGTCAAACACTTTACTTGTAAGCTCTGATACCACTGTAAGAAACCCTACAAGTTCTAACTCTGCCAAACCACTGATTTGTTATACAAATGATATATATGACTGATTTTTGAAAATAAATATGCAATTTCTTGAATTTTATCAAGTATTGTCAGGCAAGATAATAACTTTCCAAACATTGTTATTCAAAGATGTAACATAGACATAATGTCAAACACTTGCCAAACTTTCTTTAAGACGCTGAAATATGAAACTGAGATGATTTTATAGTTCCAGACTATGTTCCAAGACTAAGCACTTACAAACAACAATGATTGGAAATAAAGTAATGCAATTAACATCAATTCAAGGAACCTGGTATGCCAATGCAACAATTCTATATATCAGCATCCATCAAAATATCTCCATACAATAAGCTGATATCAATCAATGCTCAAACTGAATGAAATGTAAACCCCAAATGCCAAACAATACCTCCTAGGTATCAAATGCAACTTCCATGAGACTCACGTGAGACACAAGAATGAACCACAGCTAGCGTAAATCAGGTACGTCTGTTATTATTAATGCTCAATTTTGCTCCTTGAATCACATCTATAAGTTGGGCATTTATTACTATAATCTACTGCCATTCAACTCTAAAACTGAACCAACCATCTATCAAACTCCAATTCTAGCTCAATAATGACTCCTGGATGAAGCCATTTCACAAATGCACAATATCATTGGGTCTTTCGCCAATTCAGAGTGCTCAAAGACCAGAAGAATTCACAATTCTCCAGGCAAATGCTGAAACCCTTGGACAAACTCCAAAGACTTCTCCAAAACAATTTCATCAACATAACATATGCTCAAAAAGAATAAATCGATTTCCCTTTCTTTTGGCTTTTATAATTTGCAAGTAGGAAATCGGCCAGGTATCTTCAAGAATACACTTCACATGACTTAAAAGATACTAAGCTTTTTTATATGTTTTGGTTGCATTTGAAATATAATATTTAGTTATATTTCCCACCAAGACTCAGGCGGCGGCGCCATTATACCTTTTATTAAATAAACATTTAATAACTTGGCACTTTATAATAAACTCATTTAATTATTAATTAAGTATAACTTAATTAATAATCATCAATAAACAAATAGCTTATTAATTTCTTCCGGACGAATAACCCGCAATGCAGATACTCACTACCTAAGCCTGACGCCTAAATGCCCTGCCACAAATAGCACTGACCAATAATGGACTTACTATAAATAGTAAGTTCCTATAAATGAGAGCTTCATCAATGTCACCACCACTCCAGACTACTAGCAAACTGTCCAGGTGCCCTACTAAAGATAGCAACTCTGACTTTCCCAAAATGATCACTTACTATAAATAGTAAGTGTGCCAATCTAACACAAACGAGGAACAATCCTGAACAAGGCCTGAGAACTGCAAACTGCAATCTTACGAGATGCCCAAACTAGACCCTCTAATCCATCCTACTAGCCTACCAAGGTCAAATAATCGGCTAACACCTCAAATTTTGATGCTCGTGAAAATGGGGACATTACAGTCCGCCCTCCCTAAAGTTGCTTGTCCCCAAGCAATCATGACTGCAAAGAAACTCCACTACATTGAAGGTCCAAATGAAAACTGTGAAATGTCCCACACTACAACAACACTGCTGAAGCCCCAGAATAACCACAATTGCACAAAAATGAACAATCCATCTGTCTAAACTATGCACATTGAAATTGTGCATCTGAAGCAAACCATGTACAAGAGGATCAAAAGTAACACTACTAGTAACCCAGACCCTGTACACACCGCAATACTCACAAATGAACCCAAGTTGGAATCCCGATGCACACGTAGGATCCAATACCACACTAAAGAGTGACCAACCAAAAATACCTGGATCCCATATCCAGAAGAGAAGCCTACTAAGAAGAACAACCCCAGACTTTTGTTGCTCAACACTGATCCCATCTTCACCATACCAGAAGTGGTGAAGCAATCTAATGGGACCCATCGTACCTGCAATGCTAACCCTACCACCACTTGAATCCCAGTATAAACGAAAGACACATCCATCCACTGTAAAGGAAGTAAGGATGTCCGGAATCACCTGCTACACCAAATCTTCCCCGATACTCTACCAGTCCCCCACGGGTGTGTAATCCAACGTACTACAGAGATAAGAACTCCCAAGGGTGTCTGTATCACAACCACGATATCCATCCTCCGCTAAACTTCCATGGATGTACTGACTTTGCAAGTAGTCTCCCACCAACTTGCAGCTACTAACTCCACCAACTAAAGATGGCGTATACCCATCCCATAAAGGACGGTATGACCCCGGAGCCAATCCACATCAACACATAATCAAGTCCTCTACATGTGGATCAAAAGAAAAATGATGAGCACTCCTCACTATGTAGTTATTGTAAAAGGCTCCAATCTCTGTCAAAGGCTCATCATCGACAACTCTAGAATCAAAAAAATGGCTCCAAACTCTGACCCTGAATTGCTAATTGGGCAGATGCCCTACCAAGTCTCTCTGCATACCCAATAGCAAAGTAACGAGAATCGGAATTGGATCGGAATCGGCAAGACCAAATCGAATCGTGAACCGGCCATGAATCGGAATCGAATCGGCCACGAATATTTAAAAAACCCTTGAAATTTAGAGATTTTAACAATTTAAAACTTATTTCATGCACCCTTTATTGAATATAACTTAAACACACTATAACATCATCAAATAGAAGCTAACATACATAAACAAGGAACATAAATGATAAATATTAAATCCATCACATACGTTACACGTAAAATGTAAATTGTAGCTGAAGTAAATAGAAATCATAGGATCATAATGAGTCAAATCATAGAATGTATGTAAGATGAAGATCTATAAGACATCAAATCACAAATGTATGTAAGATGAAGATCCATGAAACGTATGTCTATCAGTATCTGTAAACAAAATGAAAAAACAAGGCTCTAGCTCAAGCCTCATCATCATCCTCAAGCTCGGTCGCAGCCTCAGCCTCAGCCTCTGAGTATCTTGTCTGCCTTCTACAAAGGTGTCTAAGGTAGGTCCTAGAGGACTGTTGAGCCATAGCCCCCGCATGTAAGATGGGCTCACGAACAACATCACTAGGGCCTGTGTCTGTGCGTGCGCGTGCACGTGTGTGTCTGCCAGTGCCTGAACATGCTCTAGCTGCCTCCTCTGCCATGGCCACAGCCTCTACCTCTCTATCTACCTGATCAACCCACTCATGGTCTGCCTCAGTGAAGACCGGATCCACAGCCTCAGTGAGCCACTCTAATTCTGGATCAATCTCCTTCAGAATGATGGTTGCAAACCTGTGGTTTTTCTTTTCTCTTCTTCTCTCACTTTTCCTCTCTTCTACTCATGATAAACAATTAGAAGGCCCTTTAGGGTTGAAACAAAGAGGAAAGGCGAAAAAAACATTAAAAAAGATGTGTTTTTGTTTAAATTTGACTTGACTTTTTATCAAGCCGCACGGGCCAATTTTTTGCAATTCATGTAGGCGATTTTTTGGATGAATTGCTGAATCGGTGATTCGTGGCAATGAAATCGCCGATCTGGTTCAACGATTCAAAAAAAATAGGGAAGCCCGAATCGAATCGCCAAACCGGCAATTCACGTGATTTCGGGGCGATTCTCATTACTCTGGTTTTATGTTTAGTTGTCTTAGGTTTAGTGATTGTAGTTTAGGTTCCCTTGTTTTAGTAGGTTAGTTTGAGAGGGATCCCACTTGTGGCAAGGTGATGTATTCTTAACGCACACTCTGGTGTTCTCCCAATAGTTGTGTTCGGATTATTTCCTGGATATCTCTCTACGAGGATCTCTCGAATTGGAAATTGTTCCTAATAACTCCTGTTTCGAAAAGGATGTGTACTAAATTTGGAATGGAGTCATCCGTTGTGTTTTAAGTGCCTAGGTCTTTTAGTTACTATATTTTACTCATACTTTATTGCTCCAAGTTCTTTGGAAGTTCTCAAGGTGAAGTTGGAAATAGTGAAAGATTATACACCTGCTCCAGCGCCACTGTGGTTTGTCCAAACCCATTATAAGTTTCACTGCTTATGGGCCAAAATAAAATGTGACAATGAAAAGAAATGACTGGATAAAGTATTAATGACAGGGAAGTGAGTTGGTTTGGGCAGTGGGTGTGCTCCCCATTGATCCTAGATTCGGCTACCCAACCTGAATTTTAATAGGAAAAAATGAGAGAAAAGATGAAAGAGTTTAGGGTATTTTGGCTTTGGGTGTGCGAATACCTCTACTGATACAATTAAATGCAAATATGTTGAAAGTAGACCATTTTTGTTGAGTGAAAATGTCAAGTTTTGGGATTATATTAGTCCCTATGAGGGTCGATTCTCCCTTCTATGGACAAGGAAGATTATTTAAATGGGGACAAGGCAAATTTGAAGGAATATGGAGTCTCTAAGCTGGTCGATTTTCCCTTGGTGAAATATAATAAAAATAAAAATTAATTATATAAAAGGGAAAATAATATAAAAAAGTTCTACAAGCTTCTAGAAGGCAAATGTTTTATCCCAAATTGCTTGTGTGGGTGAGTAACCAGCTAAAACTTCCTTAAAAGAAAGGCCCCATCCATAATAAATGATAAGAAATTAGTAAAGTGGCTGAATGTGATGGAGGAAAATACAAAGGGGCTGAAGATCGAACCTGGGAAAAAGTGTCATATGGTCTGATATAGCAAGTGGCTGAAGATTAAAATCAGAATTTTCCCTAGATTTCTGAAGGGGATCCCCAAAGGTGAGTTGACAAAACACTTGTCTATTCAGATTAAGGTCTGAAGATTTTCCCATATGGGTCGATTTTGCTGAAAATCACCATGATTCCCTCAACCACTAAATCGGACCATGGATGATTGCAGTTTGTCAAGGAGTTAAAGTCTGAATTTAGGACAAATTTGAAGGCATAGGAAGCTTCCAGGTGGGTATTTTTAGACAAAGGTCTGAAACTTTTTCCAGAACAGGGGCAATTTTTGAAAAAATTCATATAAAATCTACAAAGCTCTGAAACTCCCAAATTTGATTGTGAATTAAATACAAGGTTAAAACTCATCTTCTTTGACCGATTGCAAGCATTAAGGGGCTGAAAATGAGAGTTTTCAGAAATGTCCGAAGACACCCAATAAAATCAATTTTTTTTCCTAAGAAATTTCAGAGTTTTCAAGTGATCTCCGACACTAATTTGTGCATATTGCAGACCCTTTTGAGGACCATTCTAAGACCATCTTGAAGCCATCAGAAGTCTGATACAGCATATGTCCTTAGACTTCAATCTGAAAATGTCTGAAACAGGGGCGATTTTGGGGAAATTTTTCATAATTCACTAACTTACCCAATCACATAGAAGGTTGTTGCTGAGTGCTTGGAAGGTCCTTTTGTACATAAATCGCTAAGTTTGAGGACTAAATTCATCTGGAATAAGGTAGTTGCAAGTCTATCCTCAAAAAAATCAGAGTTTGTGTGTTGGTAAAGGGGTCTGATCTGTGCATTTGGAAGTTCAAATAAGTCAATTTGATCATGATTTTTGATCTTATAACAGTCTGATTGTGCCCTAGTTGCAGACCTGTCCTCAGAAAATTTCTCAAACTTCATGACTTCAAAATTCTGATTTTTCTAAGTTTGTAACAGCAAAGGGGCTATTTTGTGCTCTGAAATTGGCTTGTCTTCAGACTTGTCTTCAGACAAGTCCTCAGACTTAATTTCCCAAACTTGTCCTCAGACTTTAAATCTCTCATATTTGGTTCTAAGTTTCATTTGCAGCCTTCAAATGTGATTTTTTCTAAGTCATGAAGTGCAAATTAGTGGTAAAATCAAGGGATTAAAGGGTCTGGAGTTTATATCCTAATCAGATTTCATTAACTTCATGCCTTCTTTTCTTTTGCAGGAGTGATTGCATGAGACATTGATAAGGAGGGAGTACAAGGATGCAACAATCTTGGGTAAATCACAAAATTCCTATTCAAGTTGATCTTCCATTCAAAGACTAAGGTGACAAGACCAAAGACAAAGTAAAGGACATTTTATTAGGACTTTATTTTATCTTTGTCCCTATCAGTTTTCCACCAAGAGGATGAGCAAGAATCAAAGCAAGGATTGAACAAGAAATGTGAAATCAATTAATCCCTATGACAAGCAAATTTCCACCATAGGTGACTACATGCAGGGAAGCGGATGAGAAAAGAGTAAGGATTCAATAATGCAATTACAAGGCAAAAGGAACTTGATACATTCAAGGAGACTTAGAGGATTCAAGATCAAGCCTTCATCAAGCAGAGATATGGATAAGTCCAGATTTAAAACAGGGAGTCCACGGACAAGTTCAAGGATTCAATTCCAGGACATTCATGTGTCCCTTTGCAAGGCAACTTTCCACTTGATTAAATGCTTGAAGAATAAGGACTATCTTACCAGGCAATCAACTTATCCCTATTCACATCAATTTTCCATAAGGATCAAACAAGTACACCAAGGGATGTCTGAGGACGATTCTAACACCAAAGTTAGCATAGGAACATGGACAAGGCATAAGGACAAGTCTGAGATCAAGTGCAAGAAAGAATTCAAGGACAAGATTTCCATCAAGGGATTGATCTTGATGATGATCGAGTCACACAAGGATATGGATTGAGGAAGATTTAATATGCCAAGGAAGATGTTAAGGTGTTCATGGGATTGCTCCAAGGATCAAGTTTGCAATGTCCCCTTTATCACGAGCATCAGAGTTTGAGAGATTAGCCTATTATTGTGACCCTCATAGGCTAATTATTAAGGATAGAGGGTCTTCTGAGGTAGAGGTTTGGTTAATAGAGGTTCTTGTCTTCTCCAGAATTCAGTATGTTCCAGTTTGGTCTTCATTTGGCTCAGATTGGACTTCGTTTGAGCTCAGTTTCATATATTTACTATTTATAGTAAGTCAGAGGTTGATCGAGAAGGGCCTTTGTATTTTTAGTAAACGGACAAAGGATGCAGTGGTTGACTCCCTGATTCAGACGACTCGTCAAAATAATAAGTATTTAATAAGATATTAAAATTTTAATGGCCTTTAATGATGTTAATTATTTAAGTTATATTATAAAGTTATAAATTGACTTTATAATAAAGTGGGGCCATGTTGCGGGTAATGAGTGATTAATACTCATTGATTAAAAGTGTTCTTTATTAATGATATATTATAAAATTAACTCATTATTATAAAAGCAAATATCAAAATCATTAAAGAGCCTTGCTAATGAAGATTCATGGTGAAATATTATAAAAGAGCTTTGGAGAGAAATCAAAATTCATTCATGACTTGTGCATTTTCTTTCGTTTGTGTGGAGAAGAAATTGAAACAAGGGTTTCAGATTTCGAGCTTGAAGAATTGTGAATTCTTCCAAGTTATTTCAGCATAGTGGATTGGTGAAACACCCAATGAATTGTGCAATTAAAATGGCTTCAATCAGGAGTCATCATTGAGCTTTCTTGGATGAGATTGGTGTGGAATTACTTCAGATTTGTGTTGTTTATCAGCAGCACTAGATTATTGATAATAAATACCCAGCATTAGGAGACGTGGCTCATAGTGGCTGAGATTAGCATTCCAATTAGCAATCGTACCTAAATTATACTAGCCGCAGATTATTTATTGTTTCCACGAGGGTTTTAGGAAGTTTCGTGAGCAATAAAGGGAATTTGTTTGGCATTTGGGGCCTCTAATATCTTACGGTGTGTGCATTGGAAGGGATTGTTATTTGCACTTTAGTTCTTTGTCTAGATATCTTAGTAATCATTTGCAAGCATTTAAACTTCATTTGAAACCATTCCAAGCAAGCAAAAATAATCTGAAAATAAAAGACAGCAAGATAGAGCTTCATGCAAAGTGTTTGACGAAATGTCAAACATCTAGAAAGTAAAGCAATTTGGTGTTTGTCAAAGTTAGCACCAACGGGGTTCTTACAATGGTATCAGAGCGGTTTCCTGCCATCCTGTGGGGGAAGTCTCTTTCATTCACGACAGAGGGTTTGTATGAATCATGGGTAAAACAAAATGTATATAGGATTTCATGCTAGAGCTTATGCATGCCTTTCAGGATTATAATGATGACTTTCAGCATTATAATAAAAATTTATCAGAGCTTCTACAACATCCGGAGATATTGGACTCTTGGTTTGCGAAGAAAAAAGAAGCAAACACTTACTCAAATGATAATAGTGGTACTGATTTTTATGACAGCAGTCCCTTGCTAGAGCATAGTGATGGTGTTGATGTTAGGGCAAGTGCGGAGGATGTTGTGGATGTCACCTTGAGTCTTGACTCGCAAGATGGGAGTGTCAAATATGAGGATTGTCAAGAAAATGAGTTATAACAATTCTGATTCTCGTGATGTAATGTCCCCATTTTGAGAGAGCATTGGAGTTAGTGGATTTAGCCTATCATTAGGTCCTTGTAGGCTAATACTGGTGATTAGAGGACCCTGTTGTGGGTTGTGGCCCCGTTTTGAGGGAATTACTATTTATAGTAAGTCAACAGTTGGTTCCACAGAGCTCAGATGATTTAAAGGAGTTATATGATGTTCTCAAATTTTATTTCCGACTTCCAGTTTGGACTCCAAGATTCTTGGAGTGAGAGTCTATTTTTAGTAAGTCACCCCGTCAGGTTTATTCATCATTTTTCATCATCACAATCACTCATGTGCTGTCAGATTTTGATTCTGATGCTTCCTCAGTTGTTTTCGCAAGACGGGTGAATTATGATTATTATTTAATTAAATCGGCTAAGGTTGCTATTTTTATTGGGATTGTATTTTGGGCAACTTAGTGTAATAGCTCGTTGGAACCAGGTTGAGAAGTTTTAAATCCTGAGCTCATAAAACAGGGACCCTATGTGTCAGAATATTATTATTTTGATGAAAGGGTCTTTTTCATCATTAAAGTGGGAAGAAATATAATAGTTTATTATATTTCAAATGTGCACATAAAGCAAAGTCTTTATGTAAGTGAAAAGTGTGTGAAAGAAGATATCTTTATTATAAAAGCAATGCTTTGGGCAAAAAGCAATTCATTCATGACTTGTGCATTTGCTTTGTTTGTGTGGAGAAGAAATTGAAACAAGGGTTTCAAATTTCAAACTTGAAGAATTGTGAATTCTTCCAAGTTATTTCAGCATAGTGAATTGGTGAAACACCCAACAAATTATGTCAAGCGTTGGCTTCATCTAGAGGCTAAGAATGAATTTATTGTTGCAGAATTAAGGGTTTGAATGCTTCATTATTTACCAGAACAATTTGCAATGATAGAAAGAATTGGCAGCCATTATTAATCAGATTTCAAAGCATTTATGAGCAGATTTGTGAAGTTTATTCAAGGGTTTCAAGACATATCATACCTGAACTCAAATCAGCAAGCTCAAACATTGTTTGCTAAGTGTTTGACACAATGTCAAGGCACTACTAAATCAGAAAATACAGTGATAAAGTTAGAACCAGCAGGGGTTCTTACAGTGGTATCAGAGCGGTTTCTTTCCATCCTATGGGGGTGGAATTTATTGGGCTTACTTGTTTGACTTGAGTGATCAGCACTCTTGTTTTAATTGCAGTCATGGACAGATACAGGAAATCTGGAAAACATGGAAACCAGTTAGACAGTTTATCTAAGTTAAGAAGGCAAACAAATGCCTTAGTTAAGGATATGGAGAAATGAAGGCAGACATTGGAAAGATTAAATGCGCCACTTTTAGATCCTGCAACTGTCGATAAAGCAACAAACTACTTGGTTTCTTTGTTCAATAGATCCTCTTCACAGGGAAGATATGAGAAGAGATGTGAGTTGTTTACAGGTGAGACATCCAGAGATCTTCATGATGAGTTTTCAGCAGCTGCTGATTTTGGTGGAGATGTTCTTGTACTTAGTGGATCAGCCACTAATCCTATTTGCACACCTGAGGGTGGAGATTCTTTACAGGAACATGTGGATGTGTCTGTCTCATTGACAGATAGTGTTACTGAGGTTTAGCATCCTGAGCCTGTTGTTGATAGTGTGGATAGTGTGAGAATTGAGGTGTTTGTAGAGGTACCCGGTAGTGATACCTCGTTGGTGGACATGTGCGAGGTTGATAAGCACATGAGGAGAGTGACTATGAGGTTACTTCCTCGGTGACTCATGAGCATGACTCTACTTGCAACGAGTCATGCTTGATTTATCAGACCCTGGGGGAGGACTCTGAATTGTTAGTAGATGAGGATGAGTCTGATGTCAGTACTCAGTTTGTAGATGTGTGCTCAGATGACAGTACACAGAGATTCGGTGATCTTGAGGGAGTTTGCGGGATACAGCTTCCTTCCATAGTGTGGACAGTGAGGTCGAGATTGTGCATAGGAGACCCGTGGTGCAGAGTCATCATGTGACTAGCCAGTTGAGAGTCAGTGAGAGAGACATTTCTTCTACTCTCAAGCATTTCAATGCCGCTTGTCAGTTGTTGGTTGTTTATGGTTGAAGTGCTCCTATGACAGATGAGCATGGTGGTAGCTACCTTTCCCTGACAGAGATTCATTCCTTACGGGAGGCTGTCAGAATTTTGAGACGGGATTATTTACTGTTGGTAGCCGATCGAGATCACCTAGTTGAGTGGGAGAGTACGGCATATGAGGCCTTGATGGACAGAAAGGCGGAGGTGAGTGAGCTTAATCAGGAGCTCAGCGACTTCTTTGGTTTTGGAGGGCACTCAGTTGGCTCTTCAGGAGTCGCAGTTGCAGTTGGGGGAGGTGACTGTGGAGTTGGAGCGGATTTAGTCCTTACCAGCCCTAGTTCCAGTGCAGTTGCAGATAGTAGTGGTTGGGAGTGAGTCAGCTTCCACAATTGGTTGTGATGGATGTGTTGGGGTCACAGTTACATCCATCCTTGAGGCAGATGCAGTAGATGCAGAGGAGGTTAGTGCATCAATGGAGGACAGTAGAGAGAGTATTCTGGTATCCGGTTCTCCAGTTGTTAGCACGATAGCAGATGATACAGAGCAGGTTTTTGGGAGTCTTGTGGTAGCCAGTGTGGATTTGTCCGAGAGTTGTGTGCCAGTTGTTGACACCACTCCCTTTGATTCTTAGGACACGAACAGGGTATCATCTGGTTTGGAGGCTAGTTCTCATGATGATTTGTTTCCTTTTGTCGGAAGCAAATCTATTCCTCCTTTCATATAGCTGATAGTGATAGGCAGTTGGTAGTGTCGCAGAGGGATTAGCCGTGGATTGCAGGGGAGTAGGTTGATGTTGCTTCTTATAATTTCTACTGCAGAGAGTCATTCATGGAGTACTTGTTTGAGAGCTGAGTTTTGCAGGAGGGTCCTTTCGGAGCTTCTGAGGGTACACTTATCCAGGGTTCTCACGGTATTCAGCTTTTGGTGGGGGGAATTGTAGATACCTTGACTACAATGCTTCCTCACAGGGATTTTGTGGTCGGGTTTGCTGAGAGAGTTACCCAAGATCCTTCCCAACCAGCTGTCTAGAGTCAAAGATTTGAGCCACCTCTTGATTCTCGGTTTGTTATGGATAAGCCACAGACAGAGATTGGAGCGTTTCGCCATGACTACACAGTGAGGAGCGCTCATCAATTCTCTTTTGACTCACCGGTTGAGGACTTGTTTGCGCGTCGGTGTGGGTTGGCTCCAGGTTTTTATCATCCTTTGTGGGATGGGTTTACTCCATTTGCAGTTGATGGGGTTGGTTACTGCAAGTTAGCAGGAGGTGACTTGCAGGGTCAGTACATCCAGGATGGTTTTACAGTGGATGGATATCTGAATTACAGGAGTACTCAGGGCAGATTCGCAAGGTGTGCAGGTAGCTCTGGTTTGTTAGATGGTTTTGGATATCCATTTTTCTTTGTTATGGATGGTTGAGTTTCATCTGTACTGGGATCCAAGTAGTGACAGGTTTGGCACTGCAGATTGTGTGGGTTGCTATGGTTGGCATGATGACAGTATGTTTTGGTTAGCTCAGTGGATGGTGATTTCATCATAGGAGTTTGCAGGTGATTGCAGGGACATTACTCCATTCTATCCTTGGGATCCAGGTGGACTTCTATGTTTGGTTTTCTGGGATTGTTTGGGGACAAGCGATTTCAGGGAGGGAGGACTGTAATGTCCCCATTTTGAGAGAGCATTGGAGTTAGTGGATTTAGCCTATCATTGGGTCCTTGTAGGCTAATACTGGTGATTAGAGGACCTTTTTGTCGGTTGTCACCGCGTTTTGAGGTACTTACTATTTATAGTAAGTCAATAGTTGGTCCACGGAGCTCAGATGATTTAGAGGAGTTATATGATGTTCTCAGATTTTATTTCTGGCTTCCGGTTTGGACTCCAAGATTCTTGGAGGGAGCGTCTATTTTTAGTAAGTCACCCCGTCAAATTCATTCATCATTTTTCATCATGAGGATCACTCATGTGCTGTCGGATTTTGATTCTGATGCTTCCTCAATTGTTTTCGCAAGGGTTTCTTGCAAGGGTTTCTCCATGTAAATCTTGTTTTGTGAGATGTTCTTCTTGTGTTGCTGATTTATGTCACAGTTTGTTGCTGCTATCTTATGGTGATATAATATTTATTTATGATGTTTAATGTCCATCTAAGATAGTTCTTTTAAAGCATGTTAAGTGGCTGATTTTCATATGACAAAGAAGATTATCTCTATAGTTTTCCATATTAAGGCAACTTAATTTCAGATTTGCATACAATCACAGTTTTCCATTTTGTAATGATCTAAGCCTTGAATCTCATCAATTTCCTACTAGATTAGAGATTGAAAATTTCCGAACACACATTTGGCCAATGGCTTAGAGAAGCAAACATAAAACAAACTTCATAACAAATCATTGATAACATCATTGAGCATTGAGTTGATCTTTCTGAATTCTAGAAATTGGGATTCCAATCCAAATCATGAAAGTGCTTTATGCACTAATCATTTCCTAGCAAGGACAAGTAGTTGTAATTCTCAATAGTAGGCCACAACATTTCATCATTTCAGTTTTATGTTGACATATTGCTCAAGTGGCATGCCACAGATGCTAGGCGTCAACAACAAATACATGATTGTTAAAATGGCAAAGAAATAGCATTTGCGTCATGGAGAGACAACAAAATGGAAGTGGAACACAATAATATAATTGAACCTAGTTGTTTCCCTTACTTCGAGAAGCAAGATATGGCATGCAAGGAACTGATGTCGCATGCAAAGCTAACCATAATTTCGTCATTCAAAAATTAAGCTATCAAATAGGAAATCAAAGAGATTATGAATTTTGATTATTTGGAGGCTGAAATCCATAGCAAGGTCAGCCCAGAGGTGGTATCCATGTTCCTCTCCAACCTCCTAGTGTTCATGAAGGACAAGCTTAGGGTTAGTGCTTTGGCCATGAGATTTGTAAGAGTAGAATTCAAATAATGTTTGGATGTAGACCTAGAATATGTAGTGATCAATTTTGTGTTTTGTCAAACATGGGAGCAAAATTTAGAGATTTGGTTTCAATGGCTTAATTTAAGGAATTGGAGGCAAGGTTTGTGTCTTTGATTGGGCAAGTGAAGTAACTCCAATTCTTACTTTCCTTAAGATAGGAAACCTTCCCACTTTTGATTTCTCTACGTTTCTACGTCCCTTCAAGATCCTTTAACCTACTAAGATAGAGAGTAGTTTGAGGGCACATCTAGCAATCAAATTCCTTTTCAGGACCGAGGGAGTAGGAGTAGGAACAAAAGAGATGGAGAGTTGAATGAGGCTGCAAGCACATCCATAGTGAAGGAACAGTTATTGTCTTCGGGTTGTTGTGGGTTTTCCTTTTGTAGTTATTAGCTTAGAAGATCTATGATCCAATTTTGTATGTAGATGGATCTTCTGTGTAATGGGTTCCTATGTAGGGATTTTTCAGTAGGAATAGAAAATCCACAATCAAATCAATGATGTAAATAAAGACAGTAATATAAAAAAAAATGAAAGTTAATATAAAGGAAGGGACCCATATCCATTACTATTTTAAAAAAAACTAGATGCACCTATGTGTTCCTTTGTTTTGCATTTAGCTAATCATGTAAAATAAGCATCAATTAAATTGTGTTTCTCATATTTACTCAAAATAATAATACCTACAATAAATAAATTTTTAATTGTTTTAGCATGTAAATACACACCTTTCAATGCAAAACAAAATGGAACAAACGTGGGGTAGAACCACTCTTTAGATTAGAAGGGGAAGCTCCCTATACACAAAAACTAACATAATCTAAGCAATATATTCTTGCTATTTACAATCTATCCAATGCTTTTGGGGATGGTTCTTGTTCATGCTGCAAAACAAATGGTATGTTTTTTCAGAATCACCTAAGGCAAAGGCAGATATGCACTTGAACTCAAAGCAAGAGTTTTCTATGCTTTTTCAATTGAAACAACTAAACACTTGTTGTTCAACTAAATACAATTTCTAAATAGTGCAAGTCAACATAAGGATTCGATAAGTTTAAAGATTTAAACAATGCACAAAAGCCAGTAAATCAAAAGAGGGGAATGACTTACGAAACTTGCAACTTTAATTCACTTCATCAACACAAAAAAGGAAGATAGGATTGTGCTTTGGGTGACTTTGGAAGAATGGATACCCCTTAGTCCTTGGTTCTAAACTGAAGAGATTTCAGCCTAAGGTTTGTGCTTTCGTATTGAGTAGCTTAATTATGTGCCTTTGACATAAAACCCTCCAACAACCACAAAAAAATAAGCCAAACAAAGTAATTGTATTCAAAGCTACAACTACTATGGTAAAAAGCTTACAATAATTGTTGAGTAATTTTCATTCATAAAAATACAACACATAAAAAATAAAACACTTCAACAACAATTTAGAAGCAAGATAGGAATACAAACTGAATTAGCACTTAATTTCAAATCGACAATAAAAATCCCTAAAGTAAGCGACAAACAAAGTAATTGCATTCAAAACTACAACTACTATGATACAAAGCTTTTAATACAAATTGAATGAGTACTAAATTTAAAATGAGCAATAATAAACCCTAAAGTAAGTGCCAAACAAAGTAATTGCATTCAAAGATACAACTACTATGATACAAAGCTTTCAACAATTATTGAGTGATATTTGACTCATAAAATCAGAAGTAACACATAAGAAATAAAAACACTTCAACAACAATTTAGAAGCAAGATAGGAATACAAAATTCTATTAAATGAGTACTAAATTTCAAAATTCAAATCAACAATAACAAACCCTAAAGTAAGTGCCAAAAGCATTTATTTATAATGTTTACATGACATTACAAAAAAAAATATAGATATATATATATATATGACTTCCACGCCAAGACAAACTGCTTGCTGGCAATGCAAGCTTTACTACAAAATTCTATCCACTAATTCTAAGCTCATGCAATCTTTAGTTAGATTATTGGTAAAGATTACTACATATTAACACTAGAACTCACATCTCTTGGATGGCAAAGAGATCTATGGCATGTGGCTCTAGAGTTTCTAATAAAGCTTTTCGTTCTAATCATGACAAAACTTTTGATGTCACTGAAACTCTATCATTCTGATAATTGCACTTTGATGCTTTGAAATTGAATACTCTTCTATCTACTGACCATTTTAACATCTTGAATCTGTCACCTTGCTCTCTATAAATTCTAGTAGTAGTATCTATCCCTAGTCAACTTTGAGAACTTTGCAACACCAAATTTATTCAGTGATCTTGTTTGATGTAAATCAAGTTATTGGCTGTGAAGTAATTTAGATGAAGAATGAAAGGAAGAACTTCTCACCATTTGTTCTCAATGTATCTTGAAAACCTGGAAAACATATTGAAAATTGTCAATTCAGAGGTAATACATCCAGAGGTAATACATCGATGGCATCAGCTGATATCTTGTTTTTTATTAGTACAAGTCTTGTTGAAATCAGGACAAAACACTAATATGAATCTGAATATGATTATCAAATGATAGATTTCCCATATTGGAAATCATAGCAGCACAGAAGAACGGAATAGTGACATATGGATAAAAATTACTGTTGATATGAGGGACTGTCTAATGGTAATTGAAAACCTGCTGTTTTTTATAAAAACCCCTATAAGAAAGGCCTCTGATGATAGTTACAACTGTAGATGACAAGAAGTAATGAAAAACAATGCAAGCAAATCCTATTCTGCTCCGCGTCTATGTTGCTGATGAAAGGAAGAATTGATGCTACTCAATTCTGTATCCAGCAATTGATCTTTTGTTTTCTGCCCTTAGTTGACCAATTAAAGGAGTCTGTTTCTTTCTTCAAATTTACTATTTAGAGCCGACTCCAACCATTTAACTAAATGCTATTAATTATAGCTGATTTGACTTTTTGAAAGGACGTGAATAGTCAGGGAAACAAATGCGCCCATAAATCTTATTCAGCCATTCTTAGCAAGTTGCCCTTTTTTAGCAGAAATCAGAAGCCCTTCTGCTAGGCGCATCTTTATAAAGCAAGAGAAATTGTTTTATATTATCTCAGTCACCCTTTGCAGAGATGTGTGTCCATACTCCATAGTCATACACACGACATTTTAGTTTGCAAACTTTGAACAAAATTCCTTACCTGGACATGCACCTATGCCCTGTGAATTTAGAGTGAAAATCTCATTGATATTTTCTTTATACAGGTGAGCTCTCATCTTCACAAATTTGCACTTTTTGTGTAGAAACTAATTCCTTTACCTAGACATGCTCTCATGATTTTATCAAATAAGACTTCCCACCCACAACTCAGTATGGCCACAATTTTGGCAAATATTATTTGTTTTATGCCTGATAAACATGCAACAATACTCTGTGTTTTCTTTTGAAAATTTTGCATCCTCTGTCTAAGCCATGCAACCAAAAACCAATCTGCAATTTCTATCCAAAAATATTAATTCGATTTTTTTTTTTGGCAAGCAATTCTCAGTATGAGAACAATTCCTGCCTAAAATTGCTTACTCCTAATCAATGTTCGCTGCTGATCACTGTTGGATGCTTCTTGAATTTTGAAACCTTATGTGCTGCTGTCCAAGGAAACACCAAGATATTGTGCAGTAATTTTGACTTTAAACAGGAATCGACACACTCAGACATATCACTTACAATCTTCTTTTAATGAATTTTTTGTCTATCAATCAAGAGGCACAATGATCAACACTCCATGCCTTGCATATTTTGACTTCAACCAAACTTGGTGCCTGCCTTGGTTCACTTTCTGTTACCATTAATTGATCTGCATTCTTCCCCTTTCTAAATGCATCAGAAAGTTCTTTTCATTTCCTTACATTAAGACATAGAAAAAGGACAATAAAAACATGGACCAATGGAATGAAACTCTTAGCTTTGATGGAAACACGGGACTTTTGCTTCAAATTTGTCATCGTACAGAAAAATGGTATGGTTACAACAAATTGACAATTTCACCAAGTAAACATATGCATCGAATTACTGTTAAATAGGTGCAGTTTGTTAATACAACCTTTCCCTGCCCTCCATGTGTTCATTTTTATGCACTTCCCTTTCCATTCCTGGAATTGTATAAATATAATTTGAATAACATTATGAACTACATGGTGCCATATATTCACCTGCCATCCCATCAATTACCCAATACAATAGAATCATAGATTTATTTTTTTGAAATCAAAAATGCTCTTCATCCATGAAAAATAGAACATTAACCTCATATTTATAAAGAGCGCCTGCTTGAAGATCACTTTCAACTGCAAGAAAGTGACAGAAAAAAAAAGACTTCAGTGTCTTAAAAAATGTAAAAGTTATTCCAATCAGTTTAAATGTACGTAGAATATTTACTCACAGTTCCCAGGGTCCACATAAGCAATTGCAACCAAGAAACCAGGCCCTAAATAAGCTAGCAACTTCCTCAAGCCTTGTTTCTGAAATCAAGGAGAGTAAAAATATGCATATGTAAATCACAAACATGGGAACAGATGCAAAATCTTAGTAATTTAAATACAAAAGAAAAAGAAAACAAATGTAAACAAATAAGTCTTTTTCATTTATCTTGAAATACACTTAACAACACCCATTAATACAGCATACTCTCTAGCTAAGTCAAGAACCAACTTGTGTAGTCGACACTGGGAACATTAACAGATTGATTAACTGAAGCCATTGGTTTAGTTTTTGTCCCAACACCTTGTTAATTTTGATTTGTGCATCCGTACACTGCAGGTAGATATTGATGATGAAGAATCCAAAAAATAAAGTAATTATTGTTGATTACCACCGCCAGATTGTTTTGGTAATACTAATTCCTAAACAAATACTGTTAATGAACTACTCTTGGAATACCAGTAAATTAATCGATTCAACAAGATATTGGGCCTTGCAATTTGTATTTGGCATAACTTTTCCTAAATTTTCCTAGTTGACATAATTACTCCTCTGCCTACATTTATATTGTTCTCCAAATGTACAGTTTTTATGATTTGAATAGGAATACTAATATGTATCTAGATATATTTTCCAGAAAAGCTAAACTCTTCCCCCTTCTCTGTCCACGTACTCTTCCCTACTGACACTGAACCAGTTTCTCCTTGTTACAGTTATATATGACCTTCATCCAGTCCTAGGCTGAGTAGGACATTGGCCTGCCCCCTCAAGAACACCATAGCCTTCTATCAAAAATTCCTATTTGGATTCAGAACTGCAGTTTCAAATCAACATAATAAGGTCTGCAAGGAATGAACTTCAACCATTGCTACCCTCAGAGGACAGTCAGGCCCTTCCTTCCATTCTGAGGATAATGATTTCGTATCTAGAAATAGGCATGTGTTCTAAATTTAGATTCCCTCTAAAGGAAATGGTGAACAAACTGTGACTTTAATAGAAAGAGCTCTGAACTACTGATTCATTGGTGTGATTCCTATGTCAAGGGCCTTGTGAACTTTGGTAAACTCAGATTCTCTATGGAGGAAATGGAGATCAGACTGTGACTTTAAAGGAAGAGCTCTGCACTATAGATTTGTAGGAGCCTTTCCTGAGCCTTGCAAGCTTGGGTCCTGTTGTGACATAATCACACATCGCCCCATTGTAAATGGGGACCCCTAGTTTTTGTTTTTAGGGTCTTGTTTGGGTCTTAGTTTTAGTCTCTGGTCTCTTGCCTTTGCAAATGAGTCAAGTTCTTGGACATTTCATCGAACTCAGAGACGTCATCAAGTCAATAGTGGAAAGTTGGGTCATATGAGTGTCTAGTATCATGAATGAGTTCAAAAGGGTCAAAGGAGTAAAAACACAATTTTCCGGGACCAATTCTGACAACTATTTTTTTAGGAAAAGTTGCTTTTTCTACTTTTTTGCTTTTTTAAAGTTACATTTTTGGCACTAATAGGCCAATCGGGTTTTGCTTTTTTCGCCTACTTTTTTGCTTTTTAGAAATTTCAATTTTGGGAAGGCCAACAGTTGCGTCTGCAACTGAAAGTCATGGGAAATCACCCAAGTGTAAAATTTCCTATTTTCATCATCAAGTTCATCTAGGATTTCATGGAAAAGCATTCAAAGTTGTGAAAAAATCCTTAAATTTCAGAGCTATGAAGTTCGCCTTAAATTTCATGGGAAAGCATCACAAGAAAGAAAAATCCTCAGTTCATCATGAAGTCCGCCCAAGCCTAGAATGTTTTCAGGAATTGGCTAAGTGTTGCAAGAGGTAGGGAAAGTCCTATTTTCAGCACCAAGTCCGCCTTAGAAATCTTGGAAAAGCATTATTGAAGTCAGAAAATTCCCAAATCCACATCATGTCCACCTTGGAAAGGTGTGAAAAATCCTTGGAAAGACCTAAAGTCCGCCCCATCCAAGCAGGAAAGTCCACAAACACAACTGAAGTCCACCCAAGCTTAGATAATTTTAAAATTTGGCTAAGTGTTGGCTAAAAGAAAATGTTCTAGATACAAGATATGGATTGATTTGTGAGGAAAAACTCTAGAAGCAAGATAGAGATCACCATGTCAAGAGAGATAAACCTTATCCAAGAAGGCAAGTCGATCCAAGGCATTCATAAACAAGACCAAGTTCGTTGAAACTCAACACAAAGGCAAAAAAATCAAAAACAAAGAGAATTAAACAAGGAAAGTCGACCTCTTTATGGCTAAGCGCAACTCCTATATATACATAAACTTGGCAATTTATTCATTCATAAGTTAGAAATCGCAGCTCTGGAGTTCAACTCTTAGTAATATTTTTCTGATTTCAGAGCAAAGTGAAGGTATTCCAGAAGGGAATATCATGCTAATTGGAGACAATATCCTAGCACAAATCAAAGGTTTCATCAGAATTTTCATGTTTACTGAGAGTTGAAGACAGATTTCCATTCAAAATTCCAAATTCTTTCAATTTTCAGGCAAAATTTCCTAATTTTCTTGAAAATTTTCAAGACTAATCTGAGTGGCAGGTTTAGGATGATTTTGTGCAGACCTGGGAAAAGTTTTCAATCCAAATTCCAAACTTTCAGTCAAAAATTCTTACAATTGGGGCAGGTTCAACATCATTTATCAGTTTAGGACAGAACTTTAACAAGTGTTGAGCAAGTTCATCCTTGCTTTTACATATTTACAGTTCTAATTATTGACTGAAAACTCAAATTTACGAAGAATGGAGGAGGTAGATGTCAATACAATGAGGAAAATACAGTGAAGAAATTTCTCAAACCAAGATAACATCGGCCCTCTCATGATGAAAAGTTGGCTAAGTGTTGACAATCTAGGTGAAGAATGCAAACCAAGTGATGAAATTCACTCTCTAGAGCCAGAGAAAGTTGAAAAATTGTGGAGTCCAAAGCCATTTGAGGTTGAAATCACCAAGTATCCAGAGAAAATTTCAAGTGAGAAAGAGGAAAAGGCTAAGTTTCAACGGGAAAATGTTAAATTTATGCTTGGAAAAGAGAGTGAAATCACTAAGGAAGCAATGGTGAAAATTGCCTAAGTATGGGAAATTTCCTAAAAATCATACCTGAAAGTCCATTTCCAAGGACGGGAATTCATCATTTCCAAAATCCATAAGGCCATTTCCAAATTAAAAGAAAGATTGGTGAAGTGGTTTTAATGAATTATTGACATTTTTCTCAATATTGTTTTACAAGTCTGATGCAAGCTCGTGATGAAGAAAACAAACACAACCAAGGACTTCATCACCTACGACGAATTCAAGATAGGAAGAAGGATGGATGGGCAAAGGAAGATTTCAAAGACATCTTCCAGATTTCAAAGTTCACACCAAGAAGTCCAAGATCCTGGATCGAAGATGAAGAAGAGCATTCAAAAGGGAGCAACTTCCAAGTTCAAGGAGGTTTAAAGATGATGCAATTTGGGAATATTTTTCTAAAATCCCAAATTCCCAAAATTGAGGAAGAATTGTTCAAAAAGCCAACTTCATTCAAAGAGATAAGCAAGTTGAGGTGGCAACCACTTGTCTCCACCAATCAGATAATTTCAAGACAAGGCATCCAAGTTCAATGAACTTGACCTTTTCTTCCATCAGGGTAAGCTCTAATGAGTTGTAATGATTCGATTGGCCAATGAAGTAGCTAACCCTGATTAGGGTTTCATTATGTAATCTTGGCCAATGATCTTAGTTTGATCTAGGCCCTTCGCTTGTTTTGGACTCCTATATAAGACTCTTTTCTGTCATTTGTAAAGGGGAGATTGGAAGAGATTGTTGTGTAAACACTTCTTAGGCAAATTCATTGTTCAATTGTTGGTGAATTTGATATCTTTTGCAAGTTCAACAGTTTCTTGTCTCTCACTTAGAGTAGATTTTATTTTCAAGTTGTTAAATTTAAAGAAGGATTTGACGAGAATGTTTATTGTGGAATCAATATGTTCATACCTGTGATAGTTGGATGCTTTTCAACTATTATGCAAGGTTAGTCTGAACTTGTGATTGAAAACTTAACTTCCATTACCATGTTCATTGTTCAAATGTTGGTGAGCATGTGTAATGTGAAAATCCTTTGAATCCCTTAGAAGACAGCACCTTCCTTGTGTAGTTGTTGAAATTGGCGAAGCAAGGATTGGTTTAGATTCCATGTTTGCAAATTTGTCTCCAGAAGTTCATAGATCTAGTTTAAAGTTAGAATAATCTTCCTCAGCCCTTAATCTTTTTCCTTTTTTTTGAAGTCTCGGTAGAAGTAGAATCCAGAAGCTCAAAGGCAAAATCATTCAAAGACATTGAAATTATACCAAGTAAGTCCCCTTGATGGTTTTCAGCAAATCATCCTACCACGAGAGTCTATCCTGAACAGTGAAATCACACGCATTTGGAACCTTGGAGTCTACTTTGTGATCACATAGTTAAGCACATTGGAGACCTTGTTCAAGAGAGGATTTGTTCAAGAGAGGATAGAGTACCCCTGTTATTTTATTCTGAGTTGTTTGTGTCATAAAACACACAACAACAGGTCCAAGAAAATTGAATACCCTCAGGCTGTATGTAAATTTTAATGGTGGTTGACTTCTCCAAACACAAGAAGGATCAAATTTTCCTAAAGGTGACTTGATTTAAGAAAAAATTGGGCTGTTTTTATGAAACACTAATTCCCAACTTCTAATCAAACAAAGGATCTTCGAAGCATTATTTCTATCTTGTGTTAAGACTCTCCCTTTTACCAAATGAAAATTCTTGTAGGAATCCTCACAGAAAGATTGGATAAGCCATATGTGAATTATTATGAATACATCAGAAGCCCTGGAGTGCTCAGCTACAGGCACATCTATGTCAAAATAAATCTGGAGAAACCCTTCCCTGACAGAGATATTCTACTGATGAGAGGGACTGAATGGGAATGGACACAGATTATGAAAATATTTCATTTAGGTGAAGACTCTGCCCTGAACATGAGCAAACTTCAAGGGTATTCTTTTCCTAAGAATCCAAAGAGCAAATACCTGACATCAACAACATAGAACGGCAACATTAGACAACAGCTTAGATAGAAGAAAACCTCTACACCAAGGCAGACGTGCAAAAACAGGCCCCCAGAGATCTCCATAGAATCAACCAAACTAAAGAACAATTAAATATACAAGAAATTTCGAATGCATATTTTAGGAAAAACACAGTTCACTTAAACAAGGCAAATCCTTTGGCTGCAATGCAGATCTCGGTCCTGAAGCTATGGGCAAACTCTCAAGAATCAAATCAAAGCAGGTAAGACAAATATTATTAATGGTTCTAAGTTCAAACAATAAGCAACCTCTCTAATATACTCCATTGCAGATATATCAAGATCCACTTCAGGATGTCAGAATGTCAAAAAATATAAGCATAAAGAGATGGACAATCTCATTGCTCAAATTCTCCCAAATCACCCACAGCAAGAGAAAGAAATCATCATCAGATCCTGAGGGATTCAATTATGCAAAAGCTGTCAGCAAATCTAATGGCAAGGAGATGGTTTGAGAGACCAAAGCCAAGAACAATGTGACAGAATCAAACATAGCAACAATCGGATCCTCTCATGGAACATTAGAGGCCTTGCTGCGCTCCATAGGAAAAAATGAATACAAAGGTAGTCGACATCATCTTACCCCAAGAATCTTCCAGAACTGACTCCTTGAAAATACCATAATATGCAGAAAAAAGGCACAACAAGCAATTCATATACAGTCACAAACTGGAACTTTGATTAATTGAGATCCCACAAGGAATGGTTATCAATTATCATGATGATTTCTTGCAAGCCTGAGAACTCATTGTTCATTTTAATTCTCGAACACCTTGCCAGCTTTATCACTACAAATTTACAAGTGATTTCACTAACATTAAATTAATGAGACTCCATAATTCAATTTCTAGGAGAAATAATTCTATTGTGGCACTGATATCTTCTCTAGTCAACTGTTGCATAGTGAAGCTGAACAGTTTGCTCTTTAAGGCTGGAGTTTTCATCCACACAGGGTTTCTCCAAGATAACTTTGTGTATGCATGTTAATGTATATATTTCTTACTTGTATATCAGTACTTGTGATGTTTCTATGTTATTTCCTTTGATATGCACGAGATATATTGATTTGGTGACCATTGGAGGTGGTTAAGTTGTGTGTGTACTAAATATTTGTCGGAAGAATTTCTAGAAGAATCAATTCTTGAGTGCAGTAAAAGGAATATAATCTCTGCTTACGGATCAAGAGGTAGCAATGCAGATGGATCTTTGGGAAGGTGATTTTTGCTGACTTTGCAAGTTTATGCCAACAATGAGATCAAGTGGAGATCACGGTTTCTTACCTTTCAAGCCCTAGATTGGAATGAAAAAGTGGTCAAGGAGAGCAAGAATGGCAAGAGAAGATGATGGGAAAGCCAGGTTTTGAAAACTCAAATAGGCTGTTGCACAGATTCATGGAGCATGGGAAAGGTGGATAGATAAGAGAGCATGATGCTTGTCTTGATCTCCAAATTAGGAATTTCAGGAAAAAACATGGAGGAAAAGGAACCAAAAAGAAGGGAGACAAAGCAACGCGAGTCCTCTAATGGAAGGTTCTTCATGACAAAATCAAAAATCTCAATTTTATACTACCCTATAATGGGGAGATTATAGCACAGAGAAGTTTGACCAGTGTCCCAAATGGAGGTATATTTCAGTCTTCCTCAATTATCCCTTCATTAGTAAATCTCTTTTGCAAGTTTGAAATTCTCAATCCGTGCTCTTTAATGGTTTGAGGGTTACACGTACTCACTGGAATGCAGAAGTGTCACCAATTTTCAAGTGGGGAGATCCATGGGCTGCTACATAAAAAATTTCATCCCATATGCCATGAATTAGAGCAAGTCATGCGATCACACTACCTAAAACAAACACAGGGATAAAGCATGCAAGTGTATACAAGCAAGTTTAGGAAGACAGAAATTCAAATGGGGAAGGATGTAATACTAATGGACCATGAAGGTTTCACAAAATACGTTGGAGGGCTGTTTAGACACTTGAGATTGGCCAAACCCCAAAATATAGATGAGGTGTGTCTCCAAGAATTCTACCTTAACCTAGATAAGAAGGGGTACCCTTCCCATAGAAACAAGCAAAGCAAGGTTGCACTGAGATGGGGGTACTCAGAGACTCCAAAGACTGGTACCAGTACCGGTACAGCTATTTTTCAAAATAGGAGACAAGGGGTACTTGGAGACACCAATTTTTTAAATATACTTATTAATTTATAGAAAATTTGATAATAGGTGTATATTTGTAAAACTAAATATGAATATAGACAAAGTGTATAAGGAAATTGAAGGCAATAGCCCAAACCAACAAGTTGAATCTTTCAACACTGCAAATCCTTTTGCTATTCTATGTGATTATATATATGACAATGTGAATACAGATTATATACATGAGAATATGAATATAGACTAAGGTACTGAGTTCTTCCTGGTAATGCCTGGGCCCCGGTCCGGTCTGTCCGAAATCCGAGTTTGAAAACGAAACCCTATGGGTTCGGATAGGGTGCGGCTCACAGCCTATGGATCCGGCTTTCCAAACCCAATGCGAATTTGAGGAGAATTCCTGGACCCGCGGCAGGACCCGGGGAGAATTCGACCATTTTTTAATTTTTCTAACTTGTTTTAACCTTTTCTTATCTTTTTTGGTCAACTTGACCTCTAACCCTAAAATTGAACACTAAAAAGACTAAAAAGGTGAAACCTATTTCATTCGTGCATTTGTGATTGAAAAACAAAACTTCTTGCCTACTTCTTGCCTAGATTGTCACTGTAAATCAAATGGGCAGACTAAAGGGATAAACAATTGCCCCCCATTGTGATGAAGATGTGGACTCAAGAAAACTGCACCTTGAATTGGAACCTCCAATTGAAAGAAGGGGCATGCCAAAGTTGTATGTAGGCCAATGGAGATTGAGTGTACCTCAGATGTCGATAAGCATTTGTCAAGTGCTATGCTCAACAAGGCAGCAGTGGAAGTAGAAAGAGCAGCTGGCAGCAATTGCACTGGCTTCTAAGCTCAGTATTGACATGGTATGATGGTTAAGTTGCGGTGTTGGTCTTCTTGCCATCAAGTTTCAAACCATGTTGGATGTTGTTGTTAAATGTTTCCATCAAGGTTCAAACCCCGTTGGATGTTGTTGTTGAATGTTTCCATCGGGGATGAGGCCCCTCATTTGTGACCTCACGGGTTCATAGCTCCGGGTCAAAAGCGTTTACCCCTTTTAAATATTTAAAAAGAAAACTTGCATTGGCTTCTAAGGTTGAGCTAGGTCCAATAGTCTAGCAAGAAGTTGATCAAATGTCCTTGGGCAAGAGATTGAATCTAAAGAGGTGTGAGTGTAAGTCAGGGAACATTTTGAGAAGGAAAATTAAGGAGATGAGAAATTATCCAAAGGAATCAATGCTTGGAAGGTAGGAAGAGACTTTTCTTAAGCAAAGGATTGACTGAGAGAAAAACAATGAACCAAAAGAAAGATTTTAGCTAAAGGAGAGTGAAAACGACCCAATCATAGGATTCAAGTAAGTCATGTTTACCAATTTCTATATACACTAAGATGAAAGTATTTAACAATACCAACTTCTAAATAGAGAAAGGTAGGCAGCCTCTCTTTGCAGACACACAACATGGACAATTTATGTAAGATATCAAGATGGACAACAAATTGGAAAACAAGATAAAAGGACAAAGTAAATGACAGCTAAGCCAAGTACTAAATGTAAGGCAATAAAGTAGAGGATGATCAGGCCAGGGGCTGAACGTAGGGCAATATGGTAATAAATAAATAACATCAATAAAATAACAAGCATACAATGAAAAATCATATGTACATGCATGAAAGAGATAGGGTTAGAGATCCTTACCTAAGATCAGCACATAGGTGCATTTACCTTCCCGTTCACTTAAGAACGTGTGGAAAGATGGTTATAGGAGAAGTTGGGGCAAATAAAAGAAACACGAATAGACCACAACTAGGAAATCTTGAAACTTCATATACATCAGAGGTGAATCTCCTATCCTTGAATCTTCAATGGGTCTTAAAATTGTGTAACTTGTCATCATTTACAAAGTTCTTCCCCTGTACCTCTAAGCGGAGATTTAACTATGAGCAAAGGAGATTGGTTATTTCTTCTTTTGGGAATTGAAAAGAGAAACCTAAATAAATGGGTCCAAACCCTAAAATTGTATATTCAAAATAGTTGACATCATTGGCTTGGCTGGTGATGGCGAAGAGGCAAAGGAGACAAAAGCAACATCATCAGCCCAACTAATGAAATATATTAGATAAATTGAGCCAACAAGGGCAAAATAGGAAGGTAAGATGGAGAGAACAAAGGACAACACAAAGACATAGCAATGATCAGAAATCGACATTATATTTCCACAGCCCATGAAGATAAATTAGATAGCTTATGTGTAAAACTGTGTGAGGATTTTTGAAAAATTCTTTGGATCAATATGCATGAACCATCATCAAAAAGAGGAAAAAATCCAATAAATGATCAGAAAGACAGGATGGGAACAAATGAGGGCGTTAAGGACATTTTTAAGGCAAAAGGAGGGTGCCAAAAGGAAAGGCATCCAAGGCACAAAATAGCTCTCAACATGCACTTGAGCCAGCCCGCCGCAATCTTGCTTTGGGAGGTTATTATACCCAAAAGTCCTGCCAAAACAAAATGCTAATGAGATCATTTACAGATGTATACATATTCAAGTTACCCATTATAAAATAAACTAATTCCAATTAACATACAAAATAAATGTGATGGTTTTAATCAACAATTGTGAGTTTTAAGAATGTATTGGCTCCTTCATCAGATTTACATAGTTTATCTGCATATTTGGGAGTCATTGTCAGGCATTATTGATTATACAAGATTATCTTGTTCTCTAAACGCTAGATACATTGATCCTCTTCACTTTGCACCCAATGAATGTTGAACATTTGTGTGACAGATGCATGCTCCATGCATTGTGAATGTAGGTTTTGTGTTCCAAACACCTTTCCTATAAATGCTCGGCTCTGTTGTATGGACACCACCAAGAGGATGTACTGACGTGGAATGGTTTTAATGAAAAATCTTAACTACCAGCTAAATGACGTGGGTTGTGTCACGATTAAGTCTATGCCTATGGGAAGTAGCTTCTTACAATATAATGGAAAAGATATTTAAAAGGGTGTGCAATATTGTTGTTCTACAGGGTTTGCAATTTAAACTGATGGTATTGTTTATTGAAGATCTTTCTGCTTGTAATAAAATGTACAAACTTAGCACTTTTAAAAGTTTAAAATAATATAGCATTCGAACTTGAGAGTTTTTAAGTAAAGTTATGTTTTCAATGAAAAGGACATTTAATTCCAGATAGCCGCTCATTTCTTTGCTCGTCAATAGATATTCGAACTGTGTAAATTTACATCTTTAAAAATTGTCCTATGCTAAGATATACTCTACATGCTCTTGTTAGTGTCCTTGTCTCTAACAAAATCTAAGGCAAATTGGATATGTCGTGTACAAGATTTTAGCTTGGTTGAACTAAATTCCAATACCACAGAAGACAGCAAGAACGAGCCTGAAGATGGATGGAAACAAATCGAATGAGTTTAAATTTCAAAATAGAGCGTGCCCCTGTCAGAGAAAACCAATATTTCTTCTTTCACTGACATAACATGCCGAATTCGCGAGCCCTATAGAATCCAACTTATGTGCCTTGATAGTTATATTTTTTCAGTGACGGGGTTAATCACTATGTGGTAACATTAAGGTGCCCAAATCAGAGAGGCCACGTTGTTCGGTGAGTTTGTAGGTAGGGAAGATCCCCGCCTCCCTTCTCATCTATATATACTTGCAGGACTTTATGAAAACAATGATTATGAATGTCGCTGTGTAATCAATCTGAAAAGTTTTGAAGAAAAAAGAAAATCGAATTTCGCAATTGAAAACCTGGAAGAAGCACCAACCTCAGGGATGGTTATTTGTGTGACGTTGAGATCCCTCTGAACATCGAGATCATCGTAATTGGAAGAGATCCGACTGTAATTGCTGACGTCCTTGTCCCGTAGTTGGACCTCTTCTGTCTGCCTCATGCTGTTTCTACTCGTATTAACATGGAAAACTCACAAGTCATAAACTGGTGTAAGTGTGATCTGCTCTTTTGTTCATTCCCCCAATTCTTTCCAAATTAAAGCCATTTGTTTTGGTTTTACAGCTCTGCTAATTCCGGCCTCACAGATGTCTCGGCGTCTCTCTCTCGTCGAGAATCAAAAGATTGAGAAAATTTAAAATATACATAATTTGGTCAATAATAATATATTGATCGAGAAAATTGAAAATATACATAATTTGGGCTATAATAATTTGGTCAATAATACATAGCTTGTTGGGACATTATAGGGTGGGATCTATTGGGAGTTATTGAAGAATCAAGATCTAGTAGGACCATGCTAAAATACTTCAATACTACTAATATAGCCATTATTCCCAAAGTGAAAGCACCTAAGACCTTTGCGGAGTTTAGACCCATCTCCTTGTGTAATACGGTCTATAAAATCATTACAAAAGTCATATATCTCAGAATGCAACATCTAATTCCAAGCTTAGTATCTCAACCTCAAGGTGGTTTTGTCCCTGGCCGGGAAACAATGGAAGGAGCATTAGTTGCACATGAAACACTCCACTCCATTAGCACAGACAAAACTCCAAATTTTGTCATTAAGTTGGATATGATGAAAGCTTATGACAGAGTCTGCTAGAATTTCTTATTTAAAGTCTTGCACAAATTTGGATTCTCAAAAGCATGGTGTAAATGGGTAAGAGCCTGTGTATCAGGGGCCTGGTTTTCAGTTCTGATTAATGGAGTCCCTGTGAGTTTTTTCTCGTCTACACAAGGGGTTAGACAAGGAGATCCTCTATCCCCAGTTCTTTTTATACTTATGTCTGAATCTTTTAGTAGACACATTCAACACAAACAGACCATAGGATTATGGAAGGGTGCATGTATTAGTGAGACAAGCATTTTCATAACCCACACCTTATTTGCAGATGACACCCTCCTGTTTGGAGCTTCTTTGGTTTCAGAAGCAAAGCAGATTAAACAATCTCTGGATACATACACATCAATTTCAAATCAGAAAGTGAACTCGTAGAAATCTAAGATTTATTTGTTCAATACAAACCAGATAGTTGCCAACAAGATTGTCAATATTCTAGGCTTCACAGTGGACTTTCTGCCATCAATTTATTTGGGAATTCCTTTCTTTGTAGGAGCCAATCGGACAAGCTATTGGACACCAATCGTTGACAGAATCAAATCAAGAGTTGTTGCTTGGAAAGCTAGGTGGCTGTCCCTCTCAGGCAGAATACTTCTTATAAAGACAGTGCTTTCAGCAATTCCAAATTACTATCTTTCAGTACTCAAAGTTCCCTCTTCAGTCATTAGAACCATACAAAAAATCTTGAGAGATTTCCTATGGACAGCAAATATGAATGGAGAAAAGAAAATTCCTCTGGTATCACTGGATGGTATGACACAAACAAAACATTTTGGCGGAGTAGGGATTCATGATCTTCAAAATAGGAACAAAGCATTTGGTGGCAAGCTAGTTTGGCAAATGTATACTAAGCCCAATAATATTTGGTGTCAAATCATGCAACAAAAATATTTAGACAATAACAACCCTTCTAGAATCTTGACCATCCTTGACCCTCCGAAAG